>CM054951.1:7002599-7217916 GCA_029168755.2 Tillandsia fasciculata | reverse complement strand
CTTGTGTCTTGACTTTCATAAATCTATCATCTTTGTTTCGACATTTTCTTTGAGCACACTTGTCATAGCAATCTACAATCACAATGTATACACACAGGTGCCAAAGGTTCGCTCCATCAGTGGCAAGTCATACAAAATTCTCCTAATCCACTTAGCCTCTGCTACAGTGTAATCTAAAAGCTATCAGTTCAGATTCCATTCTACTTCTAGCTATCAATGATTGTTTTGATGACTTCAAGAATAGCTGCTCCACCAAGGAGAAAAACAAATCCAGTGGTTGACTTCACACAGCTGTATCACTTATCCAGTTAGCTCACTAAATCCTTCTAATACAAGCAGCAATGCCAAAAAATGCAATCCATAATATACAGTGCCTTTCAGAATGCCAAAACTCTTTCTAATGCATGCCAATGTTCTCTATTGGGTTATGAGTATATCTTCTCATTCTGTTCACAGCATATTCTAAATCAGTTTAGGTAATCTACAAAAAATAACCTAGAGATCCTATAATCTGAGCATACCTATTCTGTCCTATAGGAATCACCCCTTATTCTTCTTAAGATGTACACTAGGATCATAAGGTGTTACAACAATCTTATATCAAAATTCCACATTTCTTTAACACTTGTTCACTGTAGGAGATTGACTCAAATAATTTCATTTGATTTTCTTATATCTTCATGTTTCAGAATCCACATCAAAGCTTGCCCAAGATCCTTCATCTCAAGTTATCATTTAGTAATTTCCCTTAACACCATTATCACATCCCGCCATTTGTTTCGCTAAGATCAAATATCATCAACATACAAACATAGATTCTACTGTCCATTGTCTTCCTTAGAAATAACACACATTTATCAGACATATTTGCACATTGAAAACCACTTCAACAATAGGGAGTCACATTTTCAAATGCCATTTGCTTTGGAGCTTGTTTAGGAGTCCATGTCACGCCCCGGGTGTAAACCAGAACCCGGGCCCGTCCACAGATCCGCCGTATACACGGAATTTCCCGTGTATACGAAGCGCTGGTAACCTGCTCAGATAAAGATGATATAATAAAAGAGCATAAACAGAGCTAAATAGTAACTAGTACATCTCAGATAAAGTAGAAAAGTAAAGTGCAGAAAGTAAACTCTCAATAATACAAATATCTCTCCCAGCTCACTAATCAAATACAACCAGCTGGTCGAAGCCAGACCCAAAAGAAATGAAGAGTAGAGTATCTGAGAGTATCAGGGTACACTACTAATTAGAACTGGTGCCTGGGTAGACCGCTATCTAGTCCGCGATCCTCTTACCTCGGTCCGCTGCGGAGGGTCCTGCAACTCCCGCAGACGACTCTGCAAAACAAAGGGGAAGAAAAAAAGAAAAACAGTGGGGAGTGAGAACTACTATAAAACAGTAGCCTCCTCCTAGTGGGTAAACCTCAACTCAAATGTGCCCACTAGGACTATAAGAGGCGGAAAAGATGAACAAAGGTGGTAAGCTGTAAATAAAACTGCTGATGATGAATAGAGCTACCACTACATGCCTCTAGTGAGCTAACTGATAGATAGCTATATGTATGCATCAGAATGTAAATGCCTGCCTGTCTAGACCCAATCGATACACCAGTAAGCACTGGTACTGCCTGCTCTGCCTGCCAAATCGGGTATGCCAGCCTACGCATAACACCGATAGGAAAAGAGAGTCTCGAAGACTCGAAGCCTGTAAAACGCACACTCCGGAGTGGCACTCGAGGGGAGCGACCCACACGAGTATAATGCCTGGGTAACAAGTACCAAATCAGCAGGACTGGATCATGACTCTGATCAAAGTGGGAAAACCCATCCACTAAAAGAAAGCCCAAAGCCTCTATCCCAATCTGATGCAATGACCACTGTCCGGTCAACCGCCAAAGATCCGCGGTTGCCGCAATGCCCTGCCCTCACAGCCTGCCTGTCCCAAAGCCCACAACTGTCTGACTACACTATCCCAGCCCCTGCTCGAACCCGAGCGCACTATCCCCCAAATATAAATAAAAGAAGAGAAAAGCATGGTTTCTCCTAAGTCAATTCCAGCATGATAGTGTAGCAGAAAAAGGTGGCCTAACTAGATGTCCTTTAAGCATGCAAAGTCCGTTATTTAAAACAGGGTTAAATAATATCATCTTTCCCAATATTAAATGACATATTTTAATAAGATTATCCGTTTACTAATACTAGTCCATTTAAGATGTAGCCCAAGCAATAAGTCCAATTCTCAATAAAATGCCATTTTAACTTATTCCGGTTCATTTAGCAATATAATAATGAAGCAACTCCAATAGGCCTAGTGGGGACATCATAAGTGGGAGGTTAAGCAACGGTACCCACCTCGAGCGCTAAATCCAAGGTCCGACGGCGAAGTCCGCGCTCGATCTCCAAAATCACCGCAACACTGTGCCAAGGGTCCCAAGAATACACACAAATTACTATCAAGTTAATCCAAAATTCTGTCCCCAAAAATCAGATTCACTGTTCGATATTTTTACCTGCGAAACGTGCCCAAAAATCTCCAGAAAAATACTATCACGATCTACGCGACGATACGGTCGAAACGAGTACCTGCACGTTTTCCCACGATTTTTCTGTGCTGAGAACGAAAATCGACAAGAGGACTATCTCAACAATACTTTCATCCCAAACAGCAGTAAAAATATCTGTAAAAAGGATTCCTCACCCTCAGGGAAAATCCACAAAATTCCAAGAAAATTCCAGTAGACTCCTCGCGATGTGTAGATGCAAATCCCCTTTTGAATCGCCCTGTTTCGATGCTCGAGCGCGAAGTTATCGCCAAAACAAGAGGGTGCTGTCCAAAACTCCGCGACGGAAAAAGGGTCAAAAGAAGCCTAAAATCACCATCAAAACCTCAGAACCAGGGGAAACTCATTAGAAGAGGAATTGAAGCCCTACCTGTTAGGAATCCAACGGCGCAAAAATCGTGAAAATACGATGTCGGGGTGAACCGGGGAGCTTGAACACCGAGAAGCGACGAATCTGGAAGCGAAGAACAATCGTCGCGCCGCGCCGGAAAATTTGCAAACCTCGGGATCCGAGCTTCAACAAATCTCGGGGAAGCTACAGTAGATAGGGATTGTGGAGGAACAAATGTCTAGAGAGGAGCTCGGGCCAATTCTGCACAGGAAGGAGAAAAACCTCTTCAAATGCCTTAGGGAGCTTAAAAGGAGAAAAACCAACCCTTAACGGATTCGGGCCGCAATTGGGCCCGGATCCGCTCGGCCGGGTCGGACGCGCCCCGTCCGACCGAGCGGAGACCAACCAAATCGCCGCGCGTCCCCACAGGGGATCGGCGCGCATCCCGCACAGCGAACAGCCGTGCGGGGCGCCAGCGCCGACGCGCGTCCCGACCGCGCGGTCAACCCCGGCGCGACCGCCAATCGCGTGGCGACGCGCGTCCCGGCACTGTGCGGTCAGGCGCGCGGGCGGCGCCGCCTGACCGGCCGCCTGACATGCGCCAGGCTTGTCCCCGTGCGCCGTCTCCCGTGAGCCCGCCAATAGCCATGCGCCACGTGTCCCTGCGCCGGGCCTATGCACCCGCGCAGGGAACTCCGTAGACCGCCGCCCTGGACCGCGCCATCCCGCAGCCGACACGTGGCTCCCGCCTGGTCCCGTGCACCGCCGCTCGAAACCATGCACCGGCCGCCTCCATTCCGTGGACCGCGCACCGAAGACCCCAATGGGCGCCTGCCACGTGGCTGCGCCGGGCTTATGCACCCCGCCGCGCTTCTCCCGTGACCAGCTGCGGACCGGCCAATGAGGGCCCGCCACGTGGCGCTCCGGCGGTCCACGACTTCCCCCATGCACCCGAAGACACCAGAAACTTCCGGGAGTCCGTTTTTGGGCATCCGGACTCCAAATCCGGCAAATAAATAGCCGTTTTCAAGCGTTTTCCCGCGCTGAATCCAAATACGCCATCCGTTTGGCCTAGAAACTTTTCTAAAATTCGGCAAATCCCGCCGAAGGCCAAACTAACAATAAATACTGCCCGGACCCATCTGTGCTGTCCCTTTGACACACTGTGGATCAAACACCATCAATAGGTGTGCCACACTTGGATTCACGGGAAAAACAGTGCATGGAAACCAGGATCATCACATCCTCCCCCACTAAAAGAAAGTTTCGTCCTCGAAACTAAAATCATACCTCAAGCTGGGGCCTCGAACAGGTGGGGGTGGGCATCCATCATCGCTGACTCCAGCTCCCAAGTAGCCTCGCGCTCGTCCTGGTTGCTCCACTGAACCTTCACATAAGGGATGGCCCGGCTGCGCAGCTCTCTAACCTCGCGGTCCAAAATCCGCAGTGGCCGCTCGACATAGCTCAAGTCCTCCGCAACCTCCAGTGGGGCGAAATCAATGATGTGCGACGGGTCATGAACATATCTCCTCAGGGTGGATACATGAAACACGTCGTGAACACTAGCCAATCTGGGAGGAAGTGCAAGCCGGTAGGCAACTGGCCCAATGCGCTCCAATACCTCAAAAGGTCCGATATAACGAGGGCTCAGTTTTCCACGAATCCCAAATCTCCGAATCCCTTTCGACGGCGAGACTTTCAAAAAGACATGATCGCCCACCTGAAACTCCAAGTCTCGTCGTCGGGTGTCAGCATAACTCTTCTGCCGGCTCTGAGCTGTCTCCAGGTGTCGTCGAATCAGTCTGACCTTCTCCTCTGCCTCCAACAGTAGATCAGGACCCAAAGTCTTCTTCTCACCCACATCACTCCAATATAGGGGTGACCGACACTTGCGCCCATACAACGCTTCAAACGGAGCCATCTGGATGCTCGCTTGATAGCTGTTGTTGTACGCAAACTCAACCAATCCGAGATGTCGGTGCCACCCGCCTCCAAAATCCAGAACACATGCTCGCAGCATATCCTCGAGAGTCTGAATAGTGCGCTCTGACTGCCCGTCCGTCTGTGGGTGAAACGCTGTGCTGAAGCGAAGCCGTGTCCCCAGGGCCGTCTGTAAACTCCTCCAAAAGTGAGAGACAAACCTCGAGTCCCTGTCCGATACAATGGAAATGGGTATCCCGTGCAATCTGACCACCTCGGCCAAGTACATCTGTGCCAGTCGATCCAATGGCCAAGTCATCTGAACCGGTAAGAAGTGAGCGGATTTGGTGAGTCTATCCACGACCACCCAGATCGCATCCGCTCCAGTCTGAGCTCTCGGCAATCCAGTGACAAAATCCATAGTGATATGATCCCACTTCCATTCAGGGATTGGAAGACTCTGCAACTTGCCAGCAGGTACACGATGCTCGGCCTTCACTTGCTGACAAGTTAAGCAGTGCGCCACAAATCTGCCAATGTCTCTCTTCATGCCGCTCCACCAGAACTGTCCCTTGAGGTCCTTATACATCTTAGTCCCACCAGGATGGATGGTATAAGGTGTATAATGAGCCTCCCGCAAGATCTGCTCTCGAATCTCTGAGTCCATAGGCACGCAAGCTCGGTCCCTGTACCGTAGTACTCCCGAAGCATCAACTGAGAAATCCCCTGTCTCGCCAGCCTGAATCTGCTCTCGAATCCTCATCAGATGGGGGTCCTCACTCTGTTTCTCCCGAATCCTGTCCAACAGAGTGGGCTGCACGACCAAGGACAACAGTCTAGCAGAAACCCCAGGGGACACCACCTCAAGCTCTAACCGCCTCATCTGCTCCAGTAATGGTGCCTGATCGGTGATCATCATAGATAAGCTCTGCACTGCTCTCCTGCTCAGGGCATCAGCGACCACGTTTGCCTTGCCGGGATGGTAGAGTATGTCCACATCGTAGTCCTTTAACAGTTCCAACCATCTGCGCTGCCTCAAATTGAGCTCCTTCTGTGTGAACAGATATTTCAGGCTCTTGTGGTCGGTGTAAATCTCGCAGTGCTCCCCATACAGATAGTGGCGCCACAACTTCAGTGCAAAGATCACAGCCGCTAGCTCCAAGTCATGGGTAGGGTAATTCTTCTCATAATCCTTGAGTTGCCGCGAAGCATAAGCGATTACCTTACCCTCCTGCATCAGCACGCAACCAAGTCCACTGTGCGATGCATCACTGTAGATCACGTATCCTTTCCCCATAACAGGGAGGGAAAGGATAGGAGCTGACATCAATCTGCTCTTCAGTTCCTCGAAGCTCCTCTGGCAATCCTCACTCCAGATGAACTTGATTCCTTTGCGCGTCAGACGAGTGAGTGGGGCGGAAAGTTTCGCAAAACCTTCCACAAACCGACGGTAATACCCTGCCAAGCCCATAAAACTGCGAACCTCTGCTACCGTCGTCGGTCGGGGCCAATCTCGGACTGCCTCAATCTTCGCCGGGTCTACCGCCACTCCTGTGGCTGAAATCACATGGCCCAAAAAGGCAACCTCTCGAAGCCAAAACTCGCACTTAGACAACTTGGCATACAACTTCTTCTCCCTCAGAAGTTGCAGCACTATCCTCAGATGCTCCTCGTGCTCCACATCGCTCCGAGAGTAAATCAGGATGTCATCGATGAACACTACCACAAACCGGTCAAGATAAGGTCGGAAGATCCTGTTCATCAAGTCCATAAATGCGGCAGGGGCATTAGTCAATCCAAAAGGCATGACGGTGAACTCATAATGCCCGTACCGAGTCCTGAATGCTGTCTTCGAGACATCCTCGGCCTTCACCTTCAGTTGGTGGTAACCAGACTGTAAGTCAATCTTGGAGAAGACACAAGACCCTTGCAGCTGATCAAATAAGTCATCGATGCGCGGCAAAGGGTACTTGTTCTTGATGGTCACTTTATTCAGCTCCCGGTAATCCACACAAAGTCGAAGTGAACCATCCTTCTTCTTCACGAACAGCACCGGTGCTCCCCAAGGTGATACACTCGGCCTCACAAAACCCTTATCCAATAAGTCCTGGAGTTGCGCCTTCAACTCCCGCAGCTCCGCCGGTGCCATTCGGTAAGGGGCCTTGGAGATTGGCGCAGTTCCTGGGACTACGTCAATCAAAAACTCGATCTCCCTATCCGGCGGCATACTAGTCAGCTCTGGTGGGAAAACATCCGGGAACTCGTGGACTATAGGGATATCCGCGAGTCCCGGTGCCGCCGTAGGCCCCTCAACCACACTGGCCAAAAAGGCCACGCATCCACTGCGCATCATCTGCCTCGCACGAGAAGTCGAAACTATCGCGGCGAAGAAAGTACTCTGGCATCCTCTGTACACAATCACCTCCTGGCCTGGCTCGCTAAAAGTCACCGTCCTCGCGGCACAGTCAATAGTGGCATAATAGCGAGTCAGCCAGTCCATCCCAAGTACCATATCAAAGTCTCGCAGCTGACTCAGGACCATCAGGTCCGCTGGCAAGATCCACGACTCGATCTGTACAGGGCAAGACCAACAACACTCCTCTACAAGTAAAGTATGCTCCGGAACCCGTACCTCTAATGCACGTGGCAACCGACCTAACTCTAGTCCATGAGATATGCAAATGCTCTACTGATGAAAGAATGTGATGCACCGGTATCAAATAAAGTGCGAGCTCTACTGCCAGAAAGTAAAACGATACCTGCCACCACGTGGTCGGCTGCCAGGGAGTCCTCAACCTGGGCGGCATAAACCCGCCCGCTCGATGCCGGTGGTCGGTGGTCTGCCGGATGAGAAGAAGGGGCCCTGCTCGCTGGAGCATAGGACCGCTGCTGGGGCGCCGGTGGGGCTGATGCTGAGGAAGGAGCCGGTGCTGACGCATATGGGCAAGTAGCTCGAACATGGCCCGACTGTCCGCACCGGTAACAGCGGCCAAACCTCTGGTCACACGTATCAGGAGAATGCTGTCCCTGGCAGAAGATGCACCTGGCTGGGGTCTGGGGCTGCCTCCCTGCTGCTGCTGCTGCCTCTGCCGCTGAGATCCCTGCTGCCGGGACTGCGACCTCTGCTGCTGAGAATGCTGCTGCTGTCGTGAGTGCTGCTGCTGGTGCTGTGGGGGCCTCTGAGATCCACCATGCCCACGCCGCTCCGAACGCCCGCGGCCAGAGAACTGAGGCGGCGGGGGTCGGGGCGGCCTCCAGGAGCTGGTCTGTCCCCCATCGTCCTGCGCTGGCCGCTTCCTGTCAGATCCCTGAGCGACCAGGCCCCCACGTCTGGCGACAACGTGGTCTCCTCTCTCGATCCACTGTGCATGCTCGGCCGCCTCCTCCAGGGTCTGTAGTCTCTGCGCATGCACCAAGGTATAGAGCTCCGGGCGCAGGCCCGACTCGAAGAGCTCCACCTGATGTGGTCCATCCCTCGCGACATAGGGAACGCAGCTGAGCAGTCGCGAAAACTCCTGGAAGTAGTCCCATGCCGACCGTTCGCCCTGCTGGAGATTCTTCAGGTCATCCTCTACCTTTTTCTTCACGCTGGTGGAAAAGTAAGTGTCCAGGACCATCCTCTTGAACTCTGCCCAAGGTAGCTGCCGGGTGATCTGAAACTCCAGGGGCTCCACCCGACGCCACCACGTGTCCGCATCTCCATCCAGACAATGCACAGCCATGTGTACCTGGTACTTCTGATCGATGAAGAAGTCTCGGAACAACTTCTCCATTGCTGATAGCCAAGTCCCAACCTCCCAAGGGTGAGTGCTCCGCCCCGAGAATCTAGGCGGTCCCCGCTTGCAGAAATGGGTGAGTTTATCAGTAAACTCCTGCTCCTCCTCGGGAGTCAAAGGTCGGATCGCTCCCGGGGCCCCGCTGCTCGAAGATGGTGCCGTAGGCACAAGCGGTACAGTCGGTGGTACAACAGGTGGTGCGGGGGCCTCAGTAGTAACAGTAGGGGGAGGGGCCCTAACCTGAGCAAGCAGCTGCTCAATCCTCTCCTCCTGCCGGCGGTGACCCTCCGCCAGCTGGGCCACCATGGCCCTCAACTCAGCAATCTCTGAAGATCCGGACTGCTCCGGCCCCTCCGGGGGTGTAGGGGTACCCCGGGTAGGAATCCGCCGCCTGGGAGGCATCCTGCCACACAAGAAACCACAAATCAGTAACGAAACCACACTCGACCCAATCTAGCGAAAGTCAAAGGCATCCTCCTATTTCTGTAACCTTATGTTGTCTGCAGCCAACATAATAGTTCGCCAGAAATAGGACATGCCAATCCCTCTTCACTCCTGGAAGAGTCAAAATAATATATGACCAAATTGCCGACTTTCGCATAATGTCACGTCACTCACGTCCTGCCTTCCTAGGGTCTGCCAAAAGCCTAGGGTTTCCTAAGTCCCAATTGACCTATCCCTAAGCTCTGATACCAACTTAATCTGTCACGCCCCGGGTGTAAACCAGAACCCGGGCCCGTCCACAGATCCGCCGTATACACGGAATTTCCCGTGTATACGAAGCGCTGGTAACCTGCTCAGATAAAGATGATATAATAAAAGAGCATAAACAGAGCTAAATAGTGACTAGTACATCTCAGATAAAGTAGAAAAGTAAAGTGCGGAAAGTAAACTCTCAATAATACAATATCTCTCCCAGCTCACTGATCAAATACAACCAGCTGGCCGAAGCCGGACCCAAAAAGAAATGAAAAGTAGAGTATCTGAGAGTATCAGGGGTACATCTAATAATAGAACTGGTGCCTGGGTACCGCTATCTAGTCCGCGATCCTCTTACCTCGGTCCGCTGCGGAGGGTCCTGCAACTCCCGCAGACGACTCTGCAAAACAAAGGGGAAGAACAAAAGAAATGCAGTGGGGAGTGAGAACTACTATAAAACAGTAGCCTCCTCCTAGTGGGTAAACCTCAACTCAAATGTGCCCACTAGGACTATAAGAGGCAGAAAAGATGAACAAAGGTGGTAAGCTGTAAATAAAACTGCTGATGATGAATGGAGCTACCACTACATGCCTCTAGTGAGCTAACAGATAGAATAGCTATATGTATGCATCAGAATGTAAATGCCTGCCTGCCTAGACCCAATCGATACACCAGTAAGCACTGGTACTGCCTGCTCTGCCTGCCAAATCGGGTATGCCAGCCTACGCATAACACCGATAGGAAAAGAGAGTCTCGAGGACTCGAAGCCTGTAAAACGCACACTCCGGAGTGGCACTCGAGGGGAGCGACCCACACGAGTATAATGCCTGGGTAACAAGTACCAAATCAGCAGGACTGGATCATGACTCTGATCAAAGTGGGAAAACCCATCCACTAAAAGAAAGCCCAAAGCCTCTATCCCAATCTGATGCAATGACCACTGTCCGGTCAACCGCCAAAGATCCGCGGTTGCCGCAATGCCCTGCCCTCACAGCCTGCCTGTCCCAAAGCCCACAACTGTCTGACTACACTATCCCAGCCCCTGCTCGAACCCGAGCGCACTATCCCCCAAATATAATAAAAGAAGGAAAAGCATGGTTTCTCCTAAGTCAATTCCAGCATGATAGTGTAGCAGAAAAAGGTGGCCTAACTAGATGTCCGTTTAAGCATGCAAAGTCCGTTATTTAAAACAGGGTTAAATAATATCATCTTTCCAATATTAAATGACATATTTTAATAAGAATTATCCGTTTACTAATACTTAGTCCATTTGAAGATGTAGCCCAAACAATAAGTCCAATTCTCAATAAAAATGCCATTTTATCTTATTTCGGTTCATTTAGCAATAAAATAATGAAGCAACTCCAATAGGCCTAGTGGGGACATCATAAGTGGGAGGTTAAGCAACGGTACCCACCTCGAGCGCTAAATCCAAGTTCCGACGGCGAAGTCCGCGCTCGATCTCCAAAATCTCCGCAACACTGTGCCAAGGGTCCCAAGAATACCACAAATTACTAATCAAGTTTAATCCAAAATTCTGTCCCCAAAATCAGATTCACTGTTCGATAATTTTTACCTGCGAAACGTGCCCAATAAATCTCCAAAAAATACTATCACGATCTACGCGACGATACGGTCGAAACGAGTACCTGCACGTTTTCCCACGATTTTTCTGTGCTGAGAACGAAAATCGACAAGAGGACTATCTCAACAATATTTTCATCCCAAACAGCAGTAAAATATCTGTAAAAAGGGATTCCTCACCCTCAGGGAAAATCCACGAAATTCCAAGAAAATTCCAGTAGACTCCTCGCGATGTGTAGATGCAAATCCCCTTTTGAATCGCCCTGTTTCGATGCTCGAGCGCGAAGTTATCGCCAAAACAAGAGGGTGCTGTCCAAAAACTCCGCGACGGAAAAAGGGTCAGAAGAAGCCATAAAATCACCATCAAAACCTCAGAACCAGGGAAACTCATTAGAAGAGGAATTGAAGCCCTACCTGTTAGGAATCCAACGGCGCAAAAATCGTGAAAATACGATGTCGGGGTGAACCGGGGGAGCTTGAACACCGAGAAGCGACGAATCTGGAAATCGAAGAACAATCGTCGCGCCGCGCCGGAAAATTTGCAAACCTCGGGATCCGAGCTTCAACAAATCTCGGGGAAGCTACAGTAGATAGGGGATTGTGGGAGGAACAAATGTCTTAGAGTGGAGCTCGGGCCAATTCTGCTCAGGGAGGGAGAAAAACCCTCAAATGCCTTAGGGAGCTTAAAAGGAGAAAATCCAACCCTTAACGGATTCGGGCCGCAATTGGGCCCGGATCCGCTCGGCCGGGTCGGACGCGCCCCGTCCGACCGAGCGGGACAACCAAATTGCGCCGCGCGTCCCCACAGGGGATCGGCGCGCATCCCGCACAGCGAACAGCTGTGCGGGGCGCGCCAGCGGCCGACGCGCGTCCCGACCGCGCGGTCAACCCCGCAGCGACCGCCAATCGCGTGGCGACGCGCGTCCCCGCACTGTGCGGTCAGGCGCGCGGGCGGCGCCGCCTGACCGGCCGCCTGACATGCGCCAGGCTTGTCCCCGTGCGCCGTCTCCCGTGAGCCCGCCAATAGCCATGCGCCACGTGTCCCTGCGCCGGGCCTATGCACCCGCGCAGGGAACTCCGTAGACCGCCGCCCTGGACCGCGCCATCCCCGGCCGACACGTGGCTCCCGCCTGTCCAGTGCACCGCCGCTCGAATCCCTGCACCGGCCGCCTCCATTCCGTGGACCGCGCACTGAAGACCGCCCAATGGCGCCGCCACGTGGCCTGCGCCGGGCTTATGCACCCAGCCGCGCCGCTCCGTGCACCGGCAGCTGCGGACCGGCCAATGAGGCCCGCCACGTGGCGCTCCGGCGGTCCACGACCTCCCCCCATGCACCCGAAGACACCAGAAACTTCCGGGAGTCCGTTTTTGGGCATCCGGACTCCAAATCCGGCAAATAAATAGCCGTTTTCAAGCGTTTTTCCGCGCTGAATCCAAATACGCCATCCGTTTGGCCTAGAAACTTTTCTAAAATTCGGCAAATCCCGCCGAAGGCCAAACTAACAATAAATACTGCCACGGACCCATCTGTGCTGTCCCTTTGACACACTGTGGATCAAACACCATCATTAGGTGTGCCACACTTGGATTCACGGGAAAACAGTGCATGGGAACCAGGATCACCACATCTAAAAGATTTTGTCAACTGCAACTTTGTTTTCATGTCCCGCAACAATAAATCCCTCAGGTTGCTTCATATAAATTTCTTCCTCTAAATCACCAATTTAGAAAGCAGTTCTTAACATCCATCTGATGAATAATCAAATTATGGACAAGGCTAAAGCTAGCAGAATCCTAATAGAAGTATCCTACTACAGGAGCTAGACATCAAAATAATCTACACCAGGCTTCTGGGAAAAACCCTAGCTACAAGTCTAGCCTTATACTTATCTACAGACCCATCCTGGTTTCAATTCTTCTTAAAGATCCATCTACATCCTACAGGCTTACACCTATAGGTAAACAGATAACTCCCAGTATGATTCTGTAGAATAGATTGCATCTCCAACTTAACAGCTTCTTTCCAAAATGATGCATCTACAGAAGTCATAGCTTGGTCAAGGTAGAAGGGGTATCTTCTAGACAAGACACAGAAATCATCAATCAAAAGTCTTCTCAATCCTGGACGCTTACTTCTCCTAGTTCAGACTCTTCTATAGGGTCACTAGTGCTGGGTCTACTAGACTCACCTATAGTTTCAACAGGAACAGGTCTATCTACTCTAGTTCTAAAAGGAAAGATATCCTCAAAGTATACTGCACTCTAGCTTCAATAATTGTATTGTTAGAAATCTCATTAACCTCAGAATTTACCACCAAGATCTATTAGCATTACTACCATCTGCATAGCCTAAGAAAACAGTATCCACAGTTTTAGGACCATCTTTCTTTTCTTATTTTCAGGAATCTTTACTTTAGCTAGGCAACCCCACACTTTAAAATAATTCAGATGAGTTTCCTACCCTTCCAAATTTCATAAGGAGATACGAAGAACTCTTGTGGGGAATTCTATTAAGAATTATACAAGCAGTCATCAAAGCTTTACCCCACAAGTTCTCGGGTGCACCAGAACTAATAATCATCGAATTTACCATATCCATCAAAGTTCTATTTTTCCTTTCCGCTACTCCATTAGACTGAGGTGAATAAGGTGCAGCTACTTGATGTACTATTCCAAATTCTTGACAGAATACAGTCATCTCATTTGATGTATATTCACCTCCTCGATCAGATCTTAAAATCTTAATTTTGTTATCCAATTGATTTTCAACCTCAGCTTTATAAATCTTAAATTTATTCAAAACTTCATCTTTATTCTTAATCAGATAAATATAACAATACTTCGAATGATTATCAATGAATGTTACAAAATATTTGCTTCCACCCCTACTGGGTCTACATCCATCACAAACATCACTGTGTATAAGTTCTAGCAGATCAGAATCTCTATCTACAGATCTAAATGGTCTTCTAGGTTCCTTAGCTTGCACACAAATTTCACATCTATGATCATTTGAAACAGACTTAGGAATTAAATCCAAATTCATCAATCTCTTAATAGTATTAAAATTCACATGTCCCAATCTTCCATGCCAAACATCAGGTGAAACAACATTCAAAATCATACTTTCATTAATAGTAGAAGTCATCACAGAAAGCTTAAATAAACCATCACTCTAAAATTCTTTCCCAATAAAGTTCACACCTTTACTAATTACTACCCTATTACATTTAAAAACAAACTTAAATCCTTGCTGAACTAAAAGAGAAGCACTAATCAAGTTCCTCCTAAAGAGTTGGAAATTTTTACCCTTAGGTTTCGGGTTCTCTAATAGGTTGGCTTGGGTAGAAGGCTCGCTAGGCTTCTTATCCCTAGCTCGGTTGGTTTCTTTTATCCTAAGAGATCTTAGGACAAAATTCAGGAAAAGTTCTCTTAGATTGTGGTTCAGATCATTGGCATGGCTAGACCAGGAAGGAGGCAACTTATCTATTAAAGTGGCAACTAGAAAACTCTCATCTAGATTTATACCACTAGATCTAAGCTACTCAATAATATACTCAAAATCCTGTAGTTGGTCAGACATTGGTTTACTATCTACCAATTTAAACTTGAGCAAATCTGAAGCTTGATATCTCTTCTTAGTAGGATCAATCTGGCCATACTTTTGTTCTAAGAAAATCCAGAGTTCCTTAGCAGTCTGACTACTACAGTAAATGTCATAAAGCTTATCAGATAGGGTGCTAAGGATCCGGTTCAGACAATGATAATTAAGCATAGTAGGATCAGTAGGAGGCACAGGTATAGGTGCAGGTGCAACACCAGGAGGAGTAGGAGCACTCTGAGTCTGGCTGCGAGTCTGAGGGCGATTTGCTACAGACTGAATAGCACCATCAGGTGCAGTTTCATTACCATTCTCAACAGGATCTGAGATGGCAGAAACAAGTCCCAGTGTGGTGAGCCAGAATCGCATTTGATTCTGCCACCTTCTAAAATTACGACCATCAAAAGTAACAGGTTTCGCCGAATACGAATCCTCCATTAATCTGTTTAATCAATAATCTAAAATAATATCACAAAATTATTCTAAATTTAAAACAGTTAATCTAAGTTGACAGATTTAAATTTAATCAACAATAATTTTAGAGAAACAGATAACAGGTTAAAAAATTTAATTAACAAAGATTATACTATTTTAATTAACAGTGTGATATAACAAAATGATTTTATGAAGTCTACTGTCAACGTAATAGTATACTAACAATTAAATACTAACAGAGTTGAATACATGAAATTGTAGATTAAATAATTATACAAACAGTATTAAAAGATTAATTAAGGAAGTAAACTTGCAACTCCGTAAAAGCAAAAGTATGAAAGAAACAGTGTACGTACTATGTTGCACTACAGTTGTATATATATCAACAGTATTAATTTATCTAATCCACTATATTAACACAGTATTAAAATAATTAAATAACCAGCTAGTTCACAATACGGACACTTAAGAAAAAAAAAAAAAACAACTATACTAACAGTAGATCAACTATTATACTAATTAAAAATTTTCTTATTCACTGTACGAACAGTATTAGAATAATTAATTATTTAAATTGTTCATTAACAGTTACGAAGTATATTAATACTGCAATGGTAACAGTAATAATATTATATCACAATAATAACAGTACTAATATTATTAACTCAATATTAGAATAAACAACAGTGTACACAATATTATTCTAAATTTACAGTGCAATAGTATTTCACTAATTAAATGAAAAGATAAAATAAATTAAATCTTGCTTCTAGATTGTTAGAAAATCTTTTATCTTTTCAAATTAATTCTTTTAAATAATTTATATTTAATTTAAACTCAAAATACTATAAATCAAAGTTTAGATGAAGCCTGTGAATGTCGAGGCGTGCGTGAGCACTGTCCTAGAAGCAAGATTGCCCCTCTACGTGCGAGGCTCCGGCAATCACCCCTAGCGATACAACGACCACTGTCCACCCCGTCGGCAACGACTCCGGGATGGTGCGTAGCGAACCCAACGTCTTTCAGAGATCCAGCAAAAATAGAAGCTCAGAGAGGAAAATGTAAATCACAGTGTATTGTAGCTAGAGAAGAGAATTCTAGCTTCTTTTAACCAAGCTCTCTTGCTCTCTATATAAAGAGTCCAAAGAGACAAGCACAATAACTCACCAGGGGACAAGATCTCTCTTGGGCAGCCCACAAGCAACTTCCCAAGGAAGGCTCTTGGGTAGCCCAAGATGCCACTTCCCAAGGTAGGCTCTTGGGTAGCCCAAGAAGCAAAATTCCCAAAAAACAAAAGTTAAAACACAAGTTTAAAATCACCAAATCAAAATAAAACCCAACAGATTCATCTCACATTTCCGGCTGGTGAATGGCTCTGATACCAACTGTGACGCCCCACTTCCCAGGGGGTCACCCATCCTAGAACTACTCTAGCTCTAGCACGCTTAACTCTCATGTTCCCTTGGATCTTGCTACCATCCAAAATGCTATAGCCGGGTTAGAGATTTTAGTCCTATTATATCATTTATATATAGGACTAATCCAAATTCCGGGGTATCACACTAGATGTCCAAACAAGCATGCAAAAGTCCTCAGCAATGTGAAAGGGAGAATATGTCAAATAATAGTTTTACATGTATAATAATTAATAATAACCACAGAAATATAACAATCATGCTAAAATCATCAGTCAACTACACATATATAACCCCTGATCCATAATAAATCCCAAAGTGACACCCGCACCTAGATATGTCATTATGTCCCAACAATTAATCCATTTAATCCACTTTCATAAAATCTAGGTGCTAATATCGCATGTTAATTATCACTATTAAATTATTCCAATGATCATGTTCCAATAGCAATATTATCCCAATAATATCCCCAACATGCTATATCCACAAAATTAATCTCAGATGATAGGCTCACATTTATATCGGGCAATCATGCATGATAATCAATCAATATGCTCAATAGTGGGGTTCTCTAATAAACTTAGTGAGCAGGTCAAGAGTAGAGGCATGCAACAACCACCCACCTCGAAAAGCGCGCACAACACCCAAAGAGACCTCTCGCTGCCCGCTGTCCTCTAACACAGCAATCCACCAAAAACTGTGTCCCACTGCACAGAACATTGCGCACAATTAATCCCAAAACTGTACAATTACCCACTGTCCAAAATCAGCCCCAAAAATGGCTAAATATCACCTCTGTCCAGTCCTCAAGAAAATCCAGAAAATTCACGGTCGTGTTCCTCGCGAAGAGTAGCCCCAAAACGACTGTTTAAACGCCCAGATCCGATACCTGTAGGCCAAGATAAAAATAAAACACCGTTGCATACTCAAAATCTCCACAGCAAAATTCCTGTAGCAATCTGTCCAAGAAAAGCTTAATTATCACCTTTGAAAAAATTTCCAAAAATCCCAAAAAAATCACCATTGTGTTCCTCGCGACGAGTAGATCAAAATCGAGTCTCGAAACGCCTTGATCCGATGCTCCTAGGCTGAGATATAAAATCGATAAGCCGGTACTGTCCAGAATCAACACAGAAAAATAGGGGTCAAAGATGCCTCGGGAACCATGCCAAAAGTGCGAAACAGAGCAAAGCGATCAACATGAAAATCGAAGCCTTACCTCTTAGGAACATGTTGTCGAAGAAATCGTCCAAAAACTCCTCCTGATTTGCTCACAGCGAATTTCCGACTGAACTGTGACGGTAATGGGCCGAAATGGGGAGAAAACCGAGGCGAACTGTAAAATCGACATCGCCGTTGCCGAGCTTCCAAAAATTCTGGGAATCCACCACGAGATCAAGGGCATCAAGGGGAACAAATTCTCTATAGACCTCTCCCTCTCAATCTCCCTCTAACTCTCGAAAAAAGGAAGAAAAGAGGGAGAGGTGGCTGCCTTTTAAAGGCCCACAAAATCTTTTGCAGAAAAGACCACTGTGTCCCGGTTTCGGGCGCCCGAATCTTTCGGGCCCCGAAACCGGGCGCACACAGTAGCCCGGCCCAGCCCGGCCCACTCCGCGCGCGGGATCCGGTCGGACCGCGCGGCCGTCCAACCCGCTCCTCCTCACGACACGTGTCCCTGAACACGGAACAGCCGATCCAGCCAATCCTCACGCGCCGCGTGGCCCATACCCGGTCAACGCTGCAGTTGGCACCCGCCAATGGCGGGCCGCCACGTGGCGCACGCGTGCGCCACGTCGGCGCCGTGGCCGCCACGCCAGCTGCCACCGCCACTTGCCGCGCCCCCCCGCTGCCTGCACGCGCACAGTGACGCGCCCAATCCCCGCGCGCCACGTGTCTGAGCCACGTGCTCGCTGCACCCGGTGCACGATACCCCAAACACCGAACCAATGACGTGCTGCCACGTGTCTTCCACCGGTCCACCGTGCACCCCGAGAAATTCCATGAACCGCGCCTTGCAAGCCATCCAATAAGGAAACGCCACGTGGCACCCGCTCCGGTGCACGCCGGCCGCGTGGACCGCGAGCCTGCCTGCGCGCCCTGCCCGCGCCCACGCGCCCTGCCCACCGCCGCTCTCCGCCTGCCCGAGGCCGCGCCGCCGCTCTCCGCCGCCGCCCGCCGCTGCCGCCGCCGCCAGCGATCGCCGGAAACACTGTTCCGGCAGTGAACAGTAACCAGTGCTCAAAAATGACAAGTGGGTAGTCCATTTTGACCGTTTTCGTGCGC
Source organism: Tillandsia fasciculata (assembly GCA_029168755.2). Classification (NCBI taxonomy): domain Eukaryota; kingdom Viridiplantae; phylum Streptophyta; class Magnoliopsida; order Poales; family Bromeliaceae; genus Tillandsia; species Tillandsia fasciculata. Next base: position 7,199,303 of record CM054951.1, on the reverse strand, counting down.
TGAATCCGAATTTGACGTCCGTTTTGCCAAATTCCAACTCTAAAAATTGCCAAAGGCACCCGGAAATATGTTCTTAGCCCGAATTTCGTGCGGAGCCCAATTTTAATATCCGTTTCGCGCGAAACCACTTCTAAACCCTCCACGGGGTCCTCCGATCACTCACATGATCCATTTGAGCCCGAAGTCCAACACTTGTGCCCAATTATGCCCCAAACACCTCCAACACACCATGTAGGCCTCCAATAGCCACCCCAACGCACTGCAGCAGCTCTGCGGAGATCCAGGTCATCACAGCTATGGCACTATTGTTGTCGCAATAAAGTGAAATAGCATCTGATGAGATCACACCTAGTTCCGCGACAAACTTCTTGAATTAGAAGGCTTCCTTTGCAGCCTCAGGTACAGCGATATACTCTGCTTTCATAATAGAGTCGGCAATGATTGGTTGTTTGGAACTCTTCCAATATACCGAACCACTATTGCACAAGAACATGTATCCCGGCGTAGACTTTCTATCGTCGGCATCAGACATGAAGTCTGAATCAGTGTATTCTTATATTTTCAGCTCTCCTCCTCCAAAGACCAAAAATATATCTTTAGTCCTTCTCAAGTACTTAAGTATGTTTTTCACATTAGTCCAGTGCTCTTCACTTGGATTGGACTGATATCTGCTTGTGACACTCACAGCAATTGCGATATCAGGTCATGTACATAGCATTGCATACATGAGGCTCCCTATAGCTGAAACATAAGGGATATGGCTCATTCATTGAATCTCTTTAGATGTATTGGGGCACATTATATTGGAGAGATAAATTCCACGCCTAACGGGTAAAATTCCCCTTTAGAGTTTTCCATGCTGAACTTTTTCAGCACCTCCTCTATGTACATTTTCTGTGAGAGGCCCAGTATTCTCTTAGATCTATCTCTATAAATTTTAATCCCCAAAATATAGTATGCTTCCCCTAAGTCTTTCATAGAGAATTACTTAGATAACCACATCTTAACCGAAGTCAGCATTGGAATGTCATTTCCAATTAGGAGAATGTCGTCCACGTACAATACGAGGAATGTAACATCACTCCTACTAACTTTCTTATAAACACATGGTTCCTCCTCATTCTTAACGAATCAAATGATTTGATTACGTCATTAAAACGAGTATTCCAAGTCCGAGATGCTTGCTTAAGCCTATGTATGGACCTTTGCAGCTTGCATACTTTGTGACTTTCGTCACTGAAAGTGAAATCCAAAGGTTACTCCATATAGAAATCTTCCTCAAGAAATATATTTAGGAAGGCAGTTTTCACATCCATCTGCCAGATCTCATAATCATGGTATGCTGCAATGGCAAATAGAATTCGAATGGACTTAAGCATGGCCACAGGAGAAAAGGTCTCCTGATAGTCAATGCCTTCGCATTGACTATAGCCTTTCGCCACCAACCTTGCTTGATAGGTCTCTACCTTTCCATCCGAACCTACCTTTCTTTTGTAGATCCATTTACACCCAATAGATACTATACCTTTTGGTGGGTCTACCAAGGTCCAAACTTGTTTGGAATACATTGAGTCAATTTCTGGCTTCATGGTTTCCAACCACTTCTCGGAGTCGATGTCAGACATCGCCTCGTTGAAGGTTTTAAGATCATCTACATGTTCCTTATCTCCTATGCGGAACATTTCCTCTACTTCCTCTATAAGAATACCTATGTATCTTTTAGTAGGATGGGAGATCCTACTCGATCTACAAGGTGGATGAGGTGTTATATGTACTGGCTCAGCATGAATAAGTTCCGTAGGTTTTGTGACTCATTACTCTTCAGAGACTCTCTTCGAGCTTAATTTTTCTCCCACTTAATACTTCTTGAATAAACTATTTTTTCAAGAAAGTAGTGTGTCGGCTCACAACTATATTGTGATCCTTTGGGATGTAAAAATAATAACCTAAAGATTCTTTAGGATACCCTAGAAAACGAGCCCTTTCTGACCTAGCCTCTAACTTGTCCGCCTGTAGTCGCTTGACATGGGCCGAACATCCCCAAATCTTAATATGACTAAGACTTGGTTTATTATCATGCCATATCTCATAAGGCGTGATAAGAACGGATTTAGAGGGAATCCTACTAAGTAGGTAGGTTGCGGTAAACAAAATATGTCTCCAAAGAAACAAAGGAAGATCAGTGAAACTCGTCATGGATAGAATCATATCCAATAAAGTTTGATTTCTCCGTTCTAACACTTCGTTGAGTTAAGGTGTTCCAGGAGGAGTCCATTGTGAGACTATGCCATTTTCTTTGAGATAGTTTAGGAACTCCCCACTAAGGTATTCTCCCCATCGATCTGATCGTAGAGCCTTGATGGGTTTTCCAGTTTGCTTCTCTACTCCACATCTAAATTCTTTGAACTTTTTCAAAAACTTCATATTTGTATCTCATAAAATAAACATACCCATACTGTGAATAATCATCGGTAAATGTTATGAAGTAGAGATAACCATCCCTGGCTTGCACATGAAATGGGCCACACACATTAGTGTGTACCAAGGCAAGTATCTCAGTAGCACTTTCCCCTTGTCCTACAAAAGATAATTTGGTCATTTTTACTTGAAGACAGGATTCATATACTGGATAAGACTCAAAAGTCAATGGGCCAAGAAGCCCATCTTTCTCCAATATGTTAATCCTTTCATCTCCAATATGACCAAGCCTTAGGTGCCACATATACTTTAGGTTTATCTCATCTCTAGGTCTCTTAGACCAAACGACACTCACTATCAGCTCAGAAACATTCACAGATACATCCATATGTAAATGATAAAGACTGTCAATCATAAAACCATGACTTACAACTTTATTTCTAAACTAAATTGTGCAGCAGTGTTTCTTAAAATTAAAAAATAATCGTCCTGTGCTAAAGAAGAAACAGAAATTAAATTCCTACTAGCAGCAAGCACATAATAACAGTCTTTAAGTAATAAAATATGTCCTAATGGTAATCGCAGATGATAGGTGCCAGTAGCCACAGGAGCAACTCTTGCTCTGTTGCCAACCTGCAGGGTAACTTCACCTTTCTCTCATCCCTCTATTTTTTCTTAAACCTTGCATTGAAGTACACAAATGATAACTAGAACTAGAGTCTATGACCCAATTGGAAGTAGAGGTGACCGTAAGATTAGTTCCTATTACAAGCAGGCCTAACATATCTTCCGAAGGTGTGTCTTTCTTCTTGTTCTTTAGGCTCTCCAGATAGACGAGACAGTTCCTCTTCCAGTGGCCATCGACATTGCAGGAAACATTTTCCTTTGTCAGCGGCCTTCTTCTTAGGAGCTTTCCTCTTGAGCTTGTTTTTCGTCTTTTTTTTTTGCGGGTTTCTTCTTCCTATTAGACTTTTTTTTGGAAGAGGAAGCTCGCTCCACAAGAAGAACAGAGCCCCTTGATCTCTTCAAGGTTCCCTCAGTCATTGCCAACATGTTCAATAACTCAGCATTGGTGCAGTCAATTTTATTCATATGGTAGTTCACAATAAATTGCCCATATAAATCTGGAAGAGATTGCAGGATCATATCAACTTGCAATTCCTTATCTATTTTCATGCCGAGCTTCTCAAGGTGCACGAGGTCTTTGATCATTGTCAAACAATGATCATGAACAGACTGCCCTTCACGCATCTTGGCTTTGAAGAGTCTTTTGGACACTTCAAAACGTGTTGATCGGCTTTGCTCACCATACAACTCCTTGAGGTGAGTTAGCATTTCATTAGCAGTCTTCATATCCTCACACTGGCGTTGAAGTTCATTTGACATCGATGCCAGGACGTAGCACATTACTTTATTATCGTCATCCATCCATTTTACCTAATGGTTTGGTGATGTGGGAGGGTTCTGGTCGAGAACTTAAGTGAGCTTTTCGAAACTCAAAACTATTTTAAAGTCCCTCTTTATAATTCGTTCCGGTTAAGCGGTTAGTTTCGAGAATACAAGAAAGAGGATTGGAAGCGAACATTTTGTTCTGCAGAGAGTAAAGATTCAAATAAGATATTTGTATTTGTTTTAAAAAAATATATTTTAGGGGCATTTTTTTAAAAAATAAATGTTAACCTCCTGCTATTTTCTCGAGTCTCTTAAACTCCTCAAGTAGAGAAACGAAACCCAACGCGACAAGGGTTTCAAGTGGGTACTGCGGTCCCACCAGTTTACCGCACCACCTCACCCAACAGATATTGGCGACACGAAAACCAATGAGTGGACAACTTTTGTCCAATGCTTCTTAAGCAAATTGTAGTTATGCTCGCTCTCTAAGTCCTTTAGGCCTCACCTGATAGATATTGGCCTCATTCCTTAGTTAAGTCAGACCGACCGTTCAAACGCGTAAGCAAAGCCGTCATTGCGTCCCTCACCTGACAGATATTGGGCACAACCCCATCTTTACTCCGCAATATCTTATGCTAATAGAGTGGTTGCACCTTCCCAATGCAACTAACCACTATAACCAGCCGTGCCAGTCAATACCAGAAAAGATGTCCACACTTCTACAACAGTGGAAGATGGCTCGATTTAATATTTATGAGGAGATTTGCATTTAGGTCTCATATTTAATTTTATTTATTTACATCTCATGCAAATAAAACTAAACTACGAATAAAAATATAATACAACTGACGATGATCATGAATATAAAAAGAAGATTCGTTCTCGAGCCACTGAGCCAGAATCGGGGTCTGAGGGTTATAAATACAAGCACACACATGTCATTGGTTTGATTGTCTTCAACTTCTTGATCCAATCCGGAGCTACAACTTGATTCGATCACTATCAACTCCTTGATCTGACCGCCATCAAGTGCTCGTCTCAATCTGGGCTTGTTGTGTGCTAACGGTTTGCAACCAATGACGTGCAACCAAACATAATACTACCCAATAAAAGAATAAAATTACATTGACGACATTCGATAACTTTTATTTCTAATCTATTGAGACACGCAGGTCTCGGAATAAAATTGGCTCGTTCTCGCAGGCACCCAAAACTGCCCTAACACAAAGTCTTTAATTTAAATAAATTTAAAATTACAATATTCCACATACACATCATACATCACATGTCGTTACAAAATAAATTGGTTGCTATCCATAATCATCACCCATATGTATCTCATACATCACAATCACAATAATTAATTTTTGGATATTTTAATTAATCGTTTACCAATTTTTTAGAAAAATAAGTGATCAAATCACCAAAACGATACGATTTTATTAATCATTTGATTTAAAAAGTTAATTTAAAAAATTTGATCAATATTTTAATCCGTAAAAAAAAAAATATCCACTTGATTTTAAAATAAATTTTGATCTCATCAAAATTATAAAAATTTTAAAATAAAAAAAAAAATTCTATAGCAGTCCGTAGGACATTTTTTTTTTTTAAAAAAAAAAACTGCAGATTAAAATAATTTTGAATTGATCAAAATTTAATAATTTTTCGAATATGGTAAAACGATTTATCAATCATTCAATCAACAAAAAATGATTTAAAATATCGAAGTCTATAATTTTAATCTTAAATAACATGAGGATGGCTCTGATACCATTGTTAGGATTTTACGCAAAATAAATGCAACGAAAAAAGAAATCAAATAAACAAATATTTCAAACACTTGAGATCCGATCTCAAGAGTCACGCAAAATAGGATCCCTCATATATTTAAGATTAAAAGGAAGAGCAAGATCTAATCTTCACTTTTGCGCGGGGAGATCTACACCGCAATTTGATGATCGTGAAATTTGGTTCTCTTGAAATTTGGTTCTCTTGAAGCCGCACAAGCGTCCGGCCTTTACAGGTATCCACACGAGCCTCTACAGATATCCACACGAGCCTCTACAGATATCCACATGAGGTTGTAGATTTAATCGAAGTTCTCACCGGAATGCTAGCTCCCTTGCAGAGAATCTTTTTTTTCAATGGTGGATATTTAGAAAAAAGAAAGAGGAGGAAAAAGATGATGACAAGGTTTCTGTCTTTTTTTTTTTTTTTTTTTTTTTTTTGTTTTGTTTTGTTTGTTTTGTTTCTTAAAGAAAACTCATACATATAAAGAGAGATATAATTTTTTTTATAATCATTAAGATAAACTTAAAATCAGATTTAAGTTTATCTTATCCCTAATCGGTTCAATCGATTAAATCATAATTTAATTTGACTTGAACACAATCTTAATTTGATCAAATCAAATCATTAATGTAATATTTGCACTTAAGTCCTCTCACAAGTCACAACTCACTAACTATTAGTAAGTCATCTCTTACAATATTTGCACTTTAATATTCGTAATTTGTAACAAGTACAAATTAGTCCAATTATCAACATATTGACAATTAAGTCCTCAAGCGATTCAAAAATCGCGATCCAACTATCCGATCAGTCATAACCTGTTATGTGTATGACCCCATAGGTTCTATTCTATCTGATAGTGAGATATATTGTAATCACCATCAACAATATCGCTAAAACTCTTTTCAGTGGGTTAGAACAATTTCAACCTAGCCCAATAAGAATTATCGATCATTCAGATAATTCTCGTGAGTCCCACAATCCACCAGTGACGCCTAGCAGTATGTAGTGGCATTCCAGTAGAATGGAATACTGAATCTCTAGGTGCGGTTAACGTGTGATACAACCCTTCTATCAGGAGTCCTGACTAGACGAAGGTCATGAAATTGCTCGTCAAACCCTACCGTTTGTCATTTGTTAAATTTATTCGACTCGAGTTTCTAATATCGGAAATCCTTTACGTTATTTACTCTAGCTTGGCAAAGATTTTCTAAACTCGATCTCATAAATCATATAGGACTAACTCCCTTATCTACTAAAGGGCGATAGATTTTATACAGGTACACACCCTATTCCTACAACGAACCTACTGCAGCCAACATGCACTGCAAGGATCCAAATGGCTAGGGATCAAGTGTATGTACAGCCAAACTACATAAACCCCATTGTGAATAGCCGAGGCACCGCAGGTCAAAGGAGCAGTCACACTACTGCAACATCGAGTAAGTCAGTGACGAGTGAGTAGACATCCAAGTGACTTCTCATGATGGTCACGCTTGGTACCCTTGTTCTCCAACAACCACCTGCACATTCGCTCCAGTGTCCCCACACTATTGACTCGAGACTCGTCTATCCTAAAAGGGAAGCGACCTGCGCACCAATCTCACCAGATCGATCATTGTCCCCGTGATGATCTATTGATCGGGAGCATTTAGAAATTAATCACTAATGGTACATGTCTCAAATTCTCAACTCTTGAGAATACGTATCATTATCTTATTAATTTCTTGGACAATTCATCGACACATACAAAATATGAATGGAAATAAAAACCCAATAATATTCATAATGTAAAATGTCAAATACAAATTTATATCCCAGAAAGAAAATATATGTCTAGAGCATACATCTAACATCCTTGTCATTTATGGCATTGATGAAAGAATTCATGACTCTTGACATCTTTTGTCATTGATGACATTGATGAATGAATAATTAAAAATTTGATAGTGAAAAAGTAAAAATCATATTGGTGAGGGTAAAAAAATCTAGCCACGATAATTGAGAATTTATATATGTTAATAGATAAGATTGTAAATATCTAATAAAAAAATAATATAATAATTTTTAATTTTATATTGATGTAAAAAGAAAAAAAAAAAAGGTTGTTGTACTTGTTAATATTGTGGGAGCTAAGTCTTCTCCAAATACAGGTAGGGATCTAGCTCGCGACTCCCTCGCCTCGAACAGCAACAACAGAATCAGCAACACCCGCAATGACTCTACAAAACAAAGGAGAGGAACGAAAAAGATGAGGGGGAGAACCCCCAACGGGTGTGAGAACTACGCCAACATGTAGTTCTCAGTAGGTACTGCCACCAGGCCCGACGGTCTGCCCACTAAGTCTACTAGAGGCATAACGTAACCAATGTTGTACTATAAAGAAAGGCTAGAAGAAATAACTCTACAGCTACTATGCCTCCATCTAAATGCTCAAGGGGTGATACAGATGAAGAGAGATGCAACCACTCACACACAAGGTGCCCAATCGATCCAATCGAACTGACTGCCTCATAGGGTCCAGTCAAGCCTGCGCCTACCTACTGCCAGTACATCCATGGAGGACTGGACTTACGTAGGACGTCCGTGACTGGCAAAACTAGCCCAGCCAGAAAGACTGGATCCGTGACTGCCTAAAAAAGGCCCAGCCAGAGGGACAGCATCGACAAGTCGCGACACGAAAGTAATAGGCCCACTCCGGACGGGGCACTCGAGGGGCGCGACCCCACCGAGGAAAAAGATATCCGTGCATCTCTGTCGAGCTCAAGGTGGCACATGCAGGCTATAGTCAAAATCCACGCTCACTCTCAGAACGGAAGGAGTCAGGATCCTCAAACATCTCGCACGACGGTCGGAGTACTCTCAACGACTCAGCTAACCAGCTCTCACGAATCTCGAGACACAAGCGAACTCAACCAACTCGTGGCACTAAACTCACTGGCTGGAGATACTCCATAGCCGGGACCACCGTCGACCTAAACGGCTCCCAAAACGAAACACCCAACTTGCCACGCTAAACACACAGGCTGGAGGTACTCCACAGCCGGGATCGACCCACAACTCAGGGCTAGCAACACTGGTCGGACGACACTCAACGACCCTGGACCACCGTCAACCCAAACGGTTCCCAACAACACCAACACTGGTCTAAACTCAGCTACCAGACTCCACTCAGCCCCCAGGCACAAGTGCAACACACGTCCCACAATAACCTGACCACTCGGCCCACTATCCGGACAAGGAAACTCTATGTCCAGAAAATATGCAAGGTGTAGGATGTCTAAAGCATAAAAGAACCTAACCCAAGTGAAGGTTCTCTACTAGTCTGGTTTCAACATGCATCATATGACGGGGTGCTAGGTCAAATTCCAATAATCAATAAATAATCCTCTAATCATGTTAAGCATAAAACTGAAGCATAAAACTGAACCAACAACAGGGACGATTCATAACATACTTGCTTCCAATCAAAGGTAGTATACTCTAGTCATACATGCTCACAAGCTTAAACAATATAGAGCAGTCATGCATGAATCATATTCTCCAACAAGTAAGTGAACATCATCATCTAACATGCTTTTCTACTAGTATAGGATAACCATCTTTATCTTGTAACCCTCCCTCATGCATAAGGGTAAATAAATCATATCCACTAAGCCTCAATCCCAGCATTCAAACCATTTCTCATGCTTAGATCACAATCATCAAAATTGCACATTAAACTATGCATGCATACTAACAAATAGAGTTAGAGAACCGTCCACCAGTTTTGGAGACGAAGCAACCCACCTGAAACGCTTTCCGCAGGCAAAACTGAAGTCGGTGAAGTGTGCAGTCACTCACTATCAAAAATCCACCAAAACCGCACCCTCGGTACTCAGTCGCGCAAGCCTCTGCTCCAACTAACATCACAACCACAATAAATCAACACCACTAAACACCCCAAACAGCACTTGCTGTTTTGCCAAAACAGCACAGAGAAGGGGCTTTTTCACCTGCGTGCAATCCTCCGAAAAATCCAGAAAAATCACGATTGCGATCCTCGCGACGAGTAGATCCAAATCGAGTATTTATACACCTCGTTCCGACACCTATAGGCCAAGATATAAATAGAACATCACGGTACGCCAATCAATTCACAACTCACATTTCTGCATAAATCAGTCCCAAAGAAGCTTAAACATCACATTCGAAAAGATCTCCAAAAAATCCGATAAAAATACGGGTACGTTCATCTCGAAGCGTAGATGTCGATCGAGTCCTCATACGTTTCGTTCCGATGCCCATAGGCCGAGAAATCCCAACAATACTCCACCGCTGTCCAATACCTCATAGCGGTACAAGGGGTCAAAAGATATCTCGGGAACCATGCCAAAAATCCAAAATGAGGCAAAGTGATCGACACGAAAATCGAAGGCGTACCTCTCGTGAACGCGTTGTCGTGAAAATCAGCTCAAAAGTCCATCGAGGTAGCTCAGGGGGTCTCATGCACTAAAAAGCGACTGTAGAAGCCACAAACGAAGGAGCGTCGAAGTGCGCCGCGTCGCAGAAAACGCCGATGCTGCGGCCTCCAAAAATTCTAGGAATCCATCAAGAAGTAGGGGACAAGGTAAGGAACAACCTTCCTTAAGGCCTCAACCCAAAATGAGCTCGGGAAAGCCCTCAAAAAGAAGCCCAAAAGCCATTTATAGCCCAAAGTCCACAAACAAGAGGATCCGGATCCGGACGCCCGAAATCCGGCCCGGCCCGTTACTGTGCGCGCCCGAATTACCCTCAGCGCGCCACGTCACCCGCTCCGCGCCCCGCGCGCCCGGTGCACAAGCGCCTGCCAATCGCGGTGCGCCACGTGGCGACGCGGTCCACGGCGGTGCACACGCCGCAGTCTGCGCCGGGTCACCCGGGTCGCTGCGCCCGCTAATGGGCGAGCGACGCGTGGCCTGGTGGGTCCACCATGCGCCGCGCCCGGCGTGCTGCCTCGCGTGCGTTGACCAACCAATCAACGGCGCCACATGTCCCGCCTAACGCCCGCTAGTCCCAATGCATGCCAGATCCCGTGGACCGGCCGCCCGCGCTGCCGCCTGCGCCCTCGCCGCCGTGCTCCGCCGCTGCCCGTCGCTGCCGGCGCTGCCCTAGCCTACCGGAACAGTAACAAATGCCTCGAAATTCGTATTTTGACATCCGGGCTCCAAAAAATATAAGTAAATAGTCCATTTTCATCATTTTCGTGCGCGGAATCCAAATCCGATGTCCGTTTTGCCCAATTCCATTTCTAAAATTTGTCGAAGGCACACAACTAAGTAATCTTAATCCAAATTTTGCGCTGGGTCCAATCCTGAGGTCGATATGTGCACAAACACCTCCGACACACAGCCTAGGCCTCCAAAAGTTGTCAATCCAACAGTAATCCTATCGCGGAAATCTGGGTCCTCACAAAAGAGGCACTTTTTGGAAGGGAGAAAAACAGAGAATAAAAATAAAGAAAAATAAAGTAACGGGATGGACTAACGGTACTCCCTTTTCATCTTTATCACTTTCCTCCATCAGATTTAGCACGGATCTAAAAGCATATCTGATGGAGGAAAACTTATGAGTAGTGCAGCTACTATCCTCATAAGAGTATAGTAGTTGCACTATATATATATATATATATATATATATATATATATATATATATATAGAGAGAGAGAGAGAGAGAGAGAGAGAGAGAGAGAGAGAGAGAGAGAGAGAGTTGGGCTGGAATGCTATTGATAGCACCAACCCAACTTTGCCACCCATTTTGTAGCCCTTGGATCGCATTGAGATTCATGCAAGTCCTTTAATTAAAATGAAAATCTTTTTACTTTTTACTTTTTCTTTTTTACTTTTTCTCATTAAAGAGCATGCACGAATCTCAATGCGATCCAAGGGCTACAAAATGGGTGGCAAAGTTGGATTGGTACTATCAATAGCATTCCAGCCCAACTCTCTCTCTCTCTCTCTCTCTCTCTCTCTATCTATATATATATATATATATATATATATATATATAGAGAGAGAGAGAGAGAGAGAGAGAGAGAGAGTTAGGCTAGAATACTATTAATAGTACCAAGTTATTGGTGCTATTAAGTTTTTAATCCTTAGATTAAAAAATATGTGGTTGAGATGATAGTGGGCCTCTTGGGTTTAATAGGTGATTGAGAAATAGTAAAATCTAACGAATGAAAATGATCAAAGGAGTTGATATAAAGATAGAAAACTTGATAGCACCAATAACTTAGTACTATTAATAATATAGTAACCGGACTATATATATATATATATATATATATATATATATATATATATATATAATAATAATAATAATTTTACAAAAAATCTCTAATATATTATTAGTATATTTAGTATCACCTCTATGGATAAGGATTTCTCCTACACAAATAAAATATGTAAATAGAATGAATCCGGGGGGAGAGGAATTTGTCATCTCTTGCTCTATTCTCTTGACAAGTTAGGATGGATTCGAGGATGAATTAATTTTTATTTTATTTTTAAAATTTTTATTCACTGATCCACTAGGAGTAGAGAAAAATAAAAATAAATTTTTAACTGATTAAAATGGATTAAAAAAATAAGAATCCCTCACCTTCAGTGATAAATTTTTAGTGAATCATAACACATTATTTATTAATTTATTTATTTTTAGCTTTTATTTATTATTTTAATGAATAATATTATTTATATATTCTAAATAAGATGCATAATTTATATTTTATTCATTAAAAATAAAAAAATTTATTAATTATAACAAAATAACTAATAAAATTTATTTTATTTTTAAATAAATTACATATAAGACATACATTCTATCTAAATATCTAAATAGGAGATATTTTTTTAAGAATGAGAGCTCAATCATTTTTAGTTCTAATATTCACTTGTCTTTTAATTATACGTACACATAACCTAATTCCCAAGCGAATATCCTAGCAGGATAGCGACTATGACACGTGGGCCCTCCCACTATTCTCTAACCCCGCGTGTTTCGTTAACACCCGTACAAATCTACTCGTCACTCACGCATACATCCAAAAGTTCGAGTCCCTAGACGCCATGCGAAATTACGATTTTACCCTCCGCGCTGTACCCGACGAATGTTGAGTTTGCGCGTATGAGAATTGACCGGCGGAGTCGTCGTTGTCGTACGTCCGAAGCTCCAGGTTCCGCATATACGAACCACAGGCTCGGAAACACCGAACCTCCCCGACCCCTATAAATACCCCCGCCTCCCCCTCCTAATCCTGTGCCCTAAAGGAGATCCGAAACCGGAGAAAGAGAGGATTCAGATATTTGCGATCGCATCGAGAGGTAAAACCCCCAAATTTGTAGCATACGATCTCCGATTCATGTGTTGTTCTCTCCGTTGTTGTGATCTTGTGGTATGTGGAGATGGATTTTGGAACGCCCGAGAATTATCGGTTTTTAGACTCTGAAATGTGTATTTTTGTTGAGAGGATTGACGACTTTAGGGGTTCCTTTAGATCTCTGATTCATACCGTTTTTTTGCTTGTTTGATCTGTTGCCATGTGGAAGGTACAAGTTTATTTGATCGATCACTGAGAACAATCCTCGTTTTTAGACTCTGAAATGGTATTTTTTTATGGTTAGTGTGAGAAATTAAGGATTTTGGGCTTTCCTTTAGATCGAATTGAAACTGTGTTCTTAGATCTCTGATTTATACATGTTTCCCCACCTATTTGATTTGTTGTTATGTCAAAATGGATCTGAATCGAATTTTTAAGACAGTAGAAATTTATTTGATCGATCGCGGTGAATTCTCGTTCTTTGCGCCCTAAAATGGTTTTTTTTTTTTTTTTTGTGTTAAATGAGTTCCTTTGAAATTGATGTGGTTGATGATCTCTAGGCTGGAGAAATCGGGAATTTGGGGGTTTGAATTAGATCTGATCAGTGTATTTGTGTAGATCTATGGTTTTGTTACTATGTTTTGTTCAGATTTGGCACAAAGTATATATTTCACTTGGGATTCCTGTCTACCTTATTAGATTTTTTTTCTTCTCTTGATTTGATCTTGATCTCGGTCTGCTTTTTTGCAAAATAGAAATCTTTTATTTTGATATCTTTTGGATAATTATGAAGTTGGTGGGGTTTTGATTTGGAGGTTGAGTATTAAAAGCTTGGTTTCTTTGTGTTGTTAGCAGTTCTACAGCTGCAGATCTTATTAAGAGAAATTATTGGCATGAATCTTCCTTGTGATGTTATTATTGGTACGATCTTGTTGTCGAATTTTCCACTTTTAGTGTTATGAACAATATGTGATCTTTGTTTTTTGATATCAATTTACTAGTCTCATAGTTTGTTGGGTTCGATTTATCTTATTCTCCTTTTTCCTGTTTTAATTGTTGATCAATCGCCTTTGTCTTATATTTTCGACCTGCTTTCTATTATAATAGCCCAAGATCTGAATCACCATACAAAAGAACATTGATATCATAGAGATTAGCGATCTGCTTTTAATAATTTTGCGTTATTTTGTGTGTAGTTTTTCTCTCATGATCTGAATCATTTGAAATGAATCTTTAATGAAATGTCCGCGTCATCTCACCTCAACCTTCCCGAGTTCTGTTTTGGTTTTCTAGGGGTATAGCACCTTCTTCAATTTCTAAGTTTCATCAACTAATGAAAATCACAGTTTTTCTCTTGTGTATGCTGGTTAATCTTTGGAGAATTGGACCATTTTGTTTATGGTGAAGATTCTATTAGCTTTTGTAGCATTTGAATTTATTGTACACAGTTGTGCCTGAAAAAGTTCATTATCTGTGATTGTGTTATGGATTTGTTAATCATGAAGTATACGTGCTTTTAAGTTAATGGTGCCTTTGCTTTTCGGTGTCACTAGGGTTTTATGAAATTGGCACATTTCATAAGATCGCTGCATAAAGTTTCACTAATTTCAGATATTAGTGTTCTTTACTATTATCCTATTTAATGTATATATACTGTAGTTAGAGGCTGCAGCCATTCATGTGTAAATAAGTACGAGAACCTATTGCTTGCATTTAAGCTGTTTTCTCTTTCTTGTTGCTTTATTCATCTTTTCTTTCTCTTTTGTGATGGTATTACAGAATAAATAGGGTTTTTGTCTCCAATCTATAATTGTTTTTTTCACTTGCGATCATCGTTTGCCATTCATCATTGAAGTAAATTGACGCTGTTTTTGAGTGATGAACGAGATGAAAAATGCTGGAAGATCAAAAAAGCAAAGAATGTGATGTTTAAACAAAATTGGCTATAATTAGAGAGTTTTCATACTTTGACAGCATATGCTATTCCTACTACTGGTTTGTAACTATACTTATTTGGATCATAAAGTTCTTATGTCTTGCATGTCAAAAAAAAAAAAAAAAAAAAAAAAAAACTGCTCAGAAACTCATTTTTGAAGTCATTTTAATTTTCTTCTTCTATTTTTCTCTTTTCAGAACAAATGAGTACCATGGCCATATCATCTGGAGTAGCTAGGAGGTCGACGCTGAACCCTAACGCCCCGCTCTTCATCCCGGCGGCATTTCAGCGGGTAGAGGATTTCTCGCCAGAGTGGTGGGAGCTTGTGAAGAACACCACGTGGTTCCGCGACCATTGGTTCCACCAGCATCAGGGGGAAGAGAATTTTGATGGCGGCGATCATTACGACGAGAGTGACGACTATGATGTCACGAACCTGTTGCCAGAATCATTCGATCTCGAACTATCGGCTCTCGAGTCAGAGTTTGATGCATTCGAAGCCGAGCAAGAAGTGTTTGATGCTACTTTTGGTGAGGAGAAGCTAAAGGCTGGTAAGTCGTTTTGTTCAAAGCTAGAGGGAGAACTTCATAGTTCATATTCACCACTTGCATGTACAGCATGATTCAGCTTAGATGGTCATAGTTCATATTCACCACTTGCATGAACAGCATGATTCAGCTTAGATGGTCCTATATTTCAGACTTTATTTTCACTTAATCATGCGTGCGACAATGCCCATTGCTCCTTTATTAAAATAAAAAAAAAAATGCTGAGAAAGACCTTATAAACAAAGATTTTATTTTTTTTACCTTATCAAGCCATATTATGCGAAGGACTACCTGAGTTGCAATCTTGGGATTGTAAAGTGGTACAACTGATTAAAAGTGTTACTTGGCTATAATACACACTTTGCTATCAGAAGTTTTCCTGAAACCAAATTGAAGGATTGAGAAGTAAATGAATTAACAATATTTCCTCTACTTGGTCCCAGGATTTGGGAGTAATGCAAATGCAGTTATGAGGACCCTCAACTTGACATCTCCAAAGAACGGAGGCGTGGTTAGGGCATCGCACGAATCAGTCAAGCACCGCGATAAGCCGTCGCAATACGTGAGCCCAAAGAACAGCCCACGCCGCATCATCCAGCAGCCTCGCTGAGCGACTTTCGCCTGAGGTGAGGTGTTGCGGTAAAATGCCTATGACCTATCTCCCATGTTAGTATGTCAACTTCAATTGTAATTTCCCTTTTGTATAGAACTTTAAACAAAACCAAGAAAAAAAAAAAAAAAAACTGCAGGAGCTGTAGTGTAGTTTAACTTGTTTGGTATTGTCCCGCCGAGTGAACTTTTTCTCTACTAGTCTGAGAAAAGTAAAAGAAAAAACAAAAATGTTGTAAGAAAAACACTGTAATTTAGTTTAGTGTAATATTGCATTTCTTTTAGTTCGAATGCATTTCCCTTTGATGCTAATGCTGTACATTTGTACTTGAGATGTCCCACGCATGGAATGGTTATACGAATGAATATTAAATGAATGATGTAAACCATTGACCCTAACCCTAACAGCTTAAGCTTTTAAATACAACTAGAATTATTGCAATAATCGAGTCGTAGGTACGAGCTGCATAGGTCTCCTAATGTTTCGAGTTTTTGGGATTAATGGTTAGCGCCAACGATCCGATAAGTGGTATCAGAGCTAGTGGCACGAATTCGATTCTCTACAAGGAGCAGGTGTTAGAAAGAAAATTGTTGGTTATTTATTTATGGATTAAAAATAGGTTTAATTTTCTGCTCAGGACAATAGGCTCAGAAGACTAATAAGTTGAGTGGGGCTGCAGTTCATAATAAACTTAACGACAAGAGATCCAACAATAAATTCAATGTCCAGATAAATTGAGCAAGAGGTTCAACAATAAATCTAATGTTCAGATAAATTGAGTCCGGTCGAGATCCGTGGGCGCTGTGTCAGTACGTTTTAAGTGAATTGGTTGTGTATTTCTAACCGTTCGAGCTTTTGGAATTAATGATTAACGTCAACGATCCGACTAGTGGCCTTTTACCTCCTTTCTATAGTGTCTGCTTCTAGTTTGGATTGAATCTAAGCGAATGATGCTACCCCATCACAAGCACCTGCAATTCGGGTTAGTGATAATGTTAATTTGATCAAGTTTAAGACTGAATTAGATGAGGTTCACTCTGACATTTGTGTTTCTTTTTTTTTGATGAGGTTCACTCCTGACATTTGTGTTTCTCTGTTTCAATTTATTTTTTTTCTTTACGTATTCAAATACATTCATTTCCTGTGGAGATTGAAATTCGCACAAGCTTTTCGAAATTGAAATTCGCACAAGCTCTTCGAAACTACTCTTAACATTTTATGTTTTGAAATCCTAGTATGGTATGTACCAGTAGCTTATAATTTTTGCACTAGTGACCTAAAGCTTTAAGATCACCAAAGGCATAGCTTTTGCTTGTTAAGTTTGCAACTCATTTTCGGAAGAGACAAATAGGTAGGTGTTGACGATTCGAAACGGATCTCGTCGCCATGTGCGCATCAATTATTTAATGAAAAATCCATCCATAGCATGTTGGGATATTTTAGGTTGTAGTCATGAGATCAGAAAATTATTCTGCTTAAATCTGTTTAAAATATTCGATATATTTTATACCAAAATTATTCATTGTATCCAAATATTTTATACTCATACTCAGTCTGGAATAACTTTTAAATCCGAACCTAGACTTTTTTTTTATTATTCTTATGCTTATAAAAAGTTGTGTTCTTTTTATATTAGATTTTGTTTTTTTTTTTTCTTTTGAACCAATTTTATTTGAATGGGTGCAATTTATTAGTACCCGAGTTTTTACGGTGAGAAGTTTATGGTTTATCATAAACTGTTTAATTTATTTGAACGCGAGTTTTCAATAAGGAGAAGTTTATAGTTTATCATAGACTATTTGAACACGGTTTTTTATGGTTTATAATAAAATTTATAAAGTATATATATATATATATATATATATATATATATATATATATATATATATATATATATATATATATATATAGAAATAAGCTAAGTGTACACCTTATTTGAGGTGTACATCTTACACCCCATCTATTTTAGGATGGAGTGAATTTTACTCGTCACTTCGAAATGACGAGTGGATGAATGCCCATCTTAGGATAGACTACGTGTAGAATGTACACCCCAAATGAGATGTACATGTAGCATAGAGCATATATATATATATATATATATATATATATATATATATATAGAGAGAGAGAGAGAGAGAGAGAGAGAGAGAGAGAGAGAGGGGCATCTGTATCCGATTTAGATTCAATCAAATAAATTTGATGAATATATTAGTAACTTAAGTATTCAAATTTGAATCTGATTCGAAATTAAATGGATAGTATTTATATTTTTTTTTCTATTCTTTTTTTTTTTCGAGTACTGACGTAGTATATCAACTATCCATAATCGATCTAGTTCACAAACACCTTTAATTCTGCTTATAGTTCCAGTTATGAATGCAAACCCGATGGATCTGGATTTCGGGAGCGGGAGCCCCGTCCTCCTCTCGCCTAACTATCAAAATCCCGCCTCCGGTCCTCGCTTTCTGTCCTGAATTCCGATGGGTCAAAAATTTTATTTCATAATCCGCCCGGCTCCCGCTCGAATCCGTCCCGTCAATTAATATTTTTTTTTTATAAGTTATAATATTATTAATATTTTGTAAATATAAATAAACTGTTTTTTTAATAATATTGAATAATATTATTATATTATATATAATTAATAACATCAACTATGAAAATCAAAGATATCAATTAAAATTACCAACAAAATTTAAAAGTTTCAAATACATACATATTAAACAAAAAAATAAGCTATTAGAATTACAACACCAACTTATTTATAATTAAGTTTTTTTTTACAGATACATTAGTTTTAAGAAATAATTTTTAAAAAATAAAAACAGTTTGCCGGATGATTGAGAGCGGATTCCCGGCGCGAATTCGTCTTAAATCGTAAAATTCACTCTGCTTTCTGCCACGAATACATTTATTTCTTTCTGTTCATTCAGGACACATGAGGATGCGAGCTCCCCCAACCTAGATCAGTTTGCATCCCTATTTCTTGTGCGCCAATTCTTTTCTTAATACTGTTTTAAGGATTTGATTAAGTACTTATATATTGTTAGATGGATAAAACTTGTGAGTTGTCCCCTTGTCCAAAGGGAAGTAGTTTGTTTTTTATTTTAGCAGGAAATATTTTAAATCTATTCAAAATTCAACAGTTTTGAAGCGGAAAAAAAAAAAACACATCCCACATAAAGAAAAAGAGAAAATAAATAAATATTTTCATAATTAAATGGGGAAGATGAAGGTGCATGGGATGAGAGTTTATGAATCTTAGAAAGCGGAGAGAGAAATATATATATATATATATATATATATATATATATATATATATATATATATATTAATGGGTCTTTCTAATTTATTATACAATAATTAAGATGAATTTTAAAGACCGTGGTGACAGAATAAAATATGAAAATTCATCTTAATTAGATGAAAAAAAATTAGAAAATAACTTCTACTATTAAACAGAGATTAATAGGAGCCAAAATGATGAAATCCAAGTCTTTTGGCTGGGCTGTGGCTGGAGATCCTGCCAAAATCTGGTTTTGGCCAGATTAGGACACGAGTGAAAAAAATGTTTGAGCTTGAGTTGATTAGAGAGAGAGAGAGAGAGAGAGAGAGAGAGAGAGAGAGAGAGAGAGAGTGTGCGTGAGAGAGAGAGAGAGAGAGAGAGAGAGAGAGTGCTAAAATAAAATTTTCTTATTTAAGAGGGTTTTTTTTTTTTTTTTTTTTTAAAAAAAAAAGAAAGTTACTTATGCAACCTCAGTCAAACAATTATGCAAAAAAGCTTACACAACAATAATTCCAAAATAAAAAGAAAGAATAGCTTACAATTATATTACAAGGTAACAATCTCGTTTATAAGTGTATTGTATTCATTATCCTTCTAAATCCTATTTGAATGATCTATTGATAACTTATTCAGTATAATTTTTTTTTTTTTTTATATGATTGGAAGTTAGGATTTTTATTTGTTCTCATAAAAAATTCTCGGCATTCGAAATCTAGTAGAATAGTAGCATATTTCTCGTGCAAGTTGATTTAGTTTATTTTGAAAAATAATTTAGACATTTAACTGTCGCTATGTTAGTTTTACTATGATATTAACTTAGTTCCTATAAAGTGTTTATTTCAATTTTTGTGTTCTCTTCTTCTTTTAACTTCCTTTTCCAAGTTTTACTGTGTTACTAACTTAGTCCAAAAGCATTTTATGGAACAAATAATCTTTCAATTTTGTGATTTCGTGTTTTTTCCGCTTTAAATTTCACCACAAGAAAGATTAAGATGAAGAGAAAAAAAGCAATGTATTATATGCAGAACTTAAGAAAAATTACTTACACAATAAGAACACAAAATAACACAATATATGTCCCAAGAACATAACATGCACTTTGATTTATCAAGATGACTGCTGCACTAACTATTCAAGAGATATAATAACATAAGGTTGTCAATAGGTCGGATTCCGGGTAGCTTTTTAAAAGTTCGAACGTAATCCGCTATCCAAATTGACAAAAAAATCAAAAATCCGAAAACATGAACCCCAAAACAATTATTTCTCTTTATCAAAATTTCAAAATATATTTGGGTTTGAGTCAGAGTATAGATAAAAATCATACCTGAACACTTATTTATCGAGTTTTCGTATTTTATACCAATAATTGAAATCCTACCCGTTTAATATCAGTTAAACCTGCCCGTTTAATTTTACTGTTCAATTTTTTAATTTATTTGATGTGAGTTGGTCAGCGCCACTTTAATTTTAAAATTTGAATGCATCGTTTATATATACATGTTAAATTAATATATTTCATATAATTCTTGCAACTATAAATTTATTAAAATAAAAATAATTAGCTTAAATTTTGAAGTTATAGTGCCCGTTAACTTATTTAAATCAAACAAATAGATAGATAGGTCGGACAACAAAATTAAAATTTTGAAAGATTGAATAATTTATTCATCAAAATGGTTCATAGTTGAGATAAGTTTTGTACATTTTCACCGATCTTTAAATCATGAAAACTATGAAGAATAATATCAGAATAATATATTTTGCTTCTATGGAAGCTGAACAAAACCAACTTGTGATTCAAAAGTTGCAATCCAAAAATGACAAAGGTGAAAAACAATTAAATTCCACGTAGGAAATGCAAACAAAAATGACAACCACACCAAAATAATGTAAAACTAACTAAATATTGCTCAAATGGGGCCAAGCAGTTTCTCAGTGCAGCAACATAAGAATGGAGGTGAACACATCTCTCCTCTTCCTTTTAGTTTTTTAAAAAAAGTATGGTACAATCTTTTTGCCACAAAAACAAACTGTGTGGCCTTAAGCAAGTTTGTAGTGCTTCTCCACCATTTTCCTAAATTCTGCAAAAGAGAAACAAGTGAAAAATTAGTAAGATGTGTAAAATATTATTAAGATTTGAATAAGTTGCAGTTTTGGTCCTCAAACTCCAAGTCGTTGCAATTTCTGGCTCCAACTTTCTAAATTGTTGCAATCAAATCTTACATTACTTAATTACATCTTAATTATGATATTGCTACATTAGTAATTCATCAATATTATTACATCTACATTAGTAATTCATCGATATTTACTCAAAAATTTTGGATTGTGAAACTTGATCGCAACTACTCAAAAAGTTGGAGCCGTGGTTTGAGGACCAAAAGTGTAATTCACCCTTAAGATTTATACTTCTCTTAAAAGTAGAATGATCACATGATACACACCTTCCTGATTTGCCCACATTGCTGCAGCTTGTGTGTTGAGTGGAGAATCATTGTTTGGCTCTGAAATTACAACATAAGTAGATTCATTAGAGATATTATTGCAGGATTCAAACCCAAAATATATATACTACCCGTGAAAAACTAGTACTAAATTACATAATGAGTTAAAAAAGATGAGTTTGTGATGAGATCATCCACCAACACACGCGCAATTGCATAGAATTTGAACATAAAAACAAAAAAAAAAAAGAAAAAAAAACAAGAACTGAGAAGCAACTCTTTTTCTGCTTTTCTGTTGCTTTAAACAACAACAACAATGAGTTAAAAAGCCAATACAGAAGATCATCTGCCAACACATGCAACTGCACCATCTAATTTTACCTCCCAAAAGACTCTGGATTGACAGGAGGATGGTTCTCACATCATATGCAGATGACCATTTATCCTGAAAACCAAATTCAAGGCCATAAGAACCACTAAAACTACACACACACACATATATAAATATATATATATATATATATACCTGGAGAATGTCTAAGCAGATGTTGCCACACAAGTCCACATTTGGGTGGAAACAGGAGCTCTCAAACTTCACCTTGGGGGACTTGAAGGGGTAGTCACAGGGAAAGCACAGGGAGAGCTTGTAGACCATGCCTTCGTAGACCGTGCCAGCGCCGCCATTGATGGTCCCTTTCCAGCTGAAAATGTTGTCCCCCTCAGGGAATGCTGAGATCCCTGGGTCCCCACACATCTGAAAAACAATGACAATAACAATAACAACAGTGTGAAGATTTGAATTTTAAAATTCAAATTTTTTTTTTTGTTTTAAATAAAGAATATTAATAAATTTGGAAGTAAATGAAAATTTTAAAATTGAATCTGAATTTAATGGTTTTGAATGGAAGGTTGAATTAGAAATAAAAACAACAATGGGAATTTGGAAGTAAATGAAAATTTTAATAACAACAATGAGAATTTGAAATTTGAACTAAAAATTCAATTTCTTGTGTTAATAGAGTACAAGCAAATTTTAGAGTATATGAAAATTTTGAGCATGAATTTGACTTTGATGGTTTTGAATGGGAGGTTGTATATGCTGAGATCATCCCTGGGGTCCCCCCACACACATCTAAAAACAGCAACAATAAAAATAATAACAATGTGAATTTTAAAATTCAATTTCTGGTGTAAATAGAGTATATTAACAAATTGAGAAGTAAAAGAAAACTTTTAGTTTGAATTTGAATTTTATGGTTTTGGATGGAACGTTGAAAATTTGAAATAGAAATTCAATTCTGGTGTAAATAGAGTACAGACAAATTCAGAAGCAAATTAAAATTTTTTGGTTTTGTAGTGGTCTTACCATTAGAGCCATCAGCTCTGACTGCAGCCTGCTTGCATGATGAAACAAGAAGAGAGAAAAATCTATTAGACTTTTCAAAAAAAGAAAACATTCCAATAGAGAAAACCAAATTTCTTGAGGAATAGAAAATTTTGAAAATTACAAGGAAAGTAATATATATAGAGTCCGGCTACTATACTTGTAAAAGCACTAAGTAATTGGTACTTATAAATTTTCTAAGTTAGATTTTTTTCTAATCTCACCCCATAGATCATACTATTTCACCAACCACCATTAAACCCAAGAGACTACTATCATCCTAATCACTCATCCTTTCATCCCAGGGCTAAAATCCTATAAGCACTAATAATTTGGTACTTTTAAAAGTATAGGAGTTCAATTCTATATATATATATATATATATATAGAGTTAGGATTGTGTGTTTTTAGAAACACGGTAGCCTCCGTGCTATTAAGTCATGTCATTTTTTATGTTGTGACTTTTGAATCTATGATCAGTTTTATTAAATTTAATCAAGAGTATTTAAAGTATCTAGAAAATAAATTTTGTAATTTTTTAATATTATTTGTCAATCGGATCAAAAGGAATCAAAATAAATAATTGTAATGATGTAGAAATATTTAAGGATGTAGTGTACCGTTTACAAATTTAAGAATGTAGAAATATTTAAATTACGTAAAATTTTGATAGAAAATTATTTATACTAACACAAGATGAATATTTTTTATCTAAAATTTTAATATCATATTATAATTTTTTATGAGATTTTTTATTTTTAGCTGTTGATTTTAAGTAATTTCGATCACTAAGTAAATAATATTAAAAAATTATGAAATTTATTTTTCGGATATCTTAAATACTCTAAATTAAGTCTAACATAGCTGATCGTCAATTCAAAAGTTTCAGCATCGAAAACAACTTGATAGTATATATATATATATATATATATATATATATATATATATATATATATATATATAGTACTATTTCACCAACCATAGATGATCTTTGATAATTTTTATTTTTCAGATTATACTATTTCACCAACCAATTACTAAATTTTAATATTACTATCATCCGAACTGCACATCCCTTCATCCAAGAGCCAAAAACTCAATAGTACCAAATGCTTAGTAATATTAATAGTACTATTAATTATATAGTAACCTAATTATATATATATATATATATATATATATATATATATATACTCGATGATGGAGCTTCCAAAATGATGATTGGTATCATTAAATATAATTTAGACTATTTAAACTATCTAGAAATTAAATTTAATATTTTTTCGATATTTTTTTTATTCATTAAGTAGACACAAAAATGAACAACTGAAAATGAATACATTTCATAAAGTAATGATAGGAGTCTTGTAATCACGATCAAGATTATAGATCTTGTTTTAAATAAATTTTAAAAAATTTTAATCAAAATTTAATTAATTTATAATTTTTTATACCGTTAAACTAGCAAAAAATTCATATCTACCATTAAAATTATTAATTTTACAATTCTTTGATCATTAGGTCAACGATATCGAAAAAATTTAAAATTTAATTTTTAGATAATTTAAATGGTCTAGATTATATTCAACGATACCAATCTTTGATTTAGAAGAAAATAAAGAAAATAAATGAATAACAATGGAGTCAGTATGCTATCTACAGCATTTCGGCTCAACTCTAATTGGGTCCAAGAAAAGACCAAGCAATCTTTAGAAATTAACCAATGTTTTGAAAAATAGATTGGAAGAAGACCTCTTCAGCACCGACTGGCCGTCGGGGCCCTTCGCCGTCGGGAGCGGCTGCTTGGCGGCGGCAGCTGCAGCGGCACCACCCGATTGATGTGCAGCAGCATTGGCGGCGGCGGCGGCAACGACAGGAGTGTTTCCACTGCCTTCTTGGTTCTCTCTCACCATTTTCTTCTTCTTGGCTCTCTCTGCTTCTTTTCTCCTCGGACTCTTCAGAGAGAGAGAGAGAGAGAGAGAGAGAGAGAGAGAGAGGGGTTTTGTGAATATGTTGTTAGATAGAGAGTCCATGGAGGAAAGAAGCTATTTATTTGAAATTTGATTGGGTTTTTTTTCGACCGTTGCAGGGTGGGCATCCCTTTATTTTAACTTTTTCCTTCGTATTTCCTAAACAGAGAGAGATCGACGGGCGACAGCTCAACGGCTAGTTTTAGCTAGATTTAAATGCGGTAAAAAATGTACGGAGACCCCTCAACTTTTCTTTTTTGAATTGAAATTTTTTTTGTTTTCTTTCTAGTTAGTTAAGCAGAAAATTTTGCTATTTTTTCCAAAAAAAAAAAAAAAAAAAAACTAATTAATTAGATTGATGTAGTGAACAATTAGATAATAAAAAGTATTAAAAATTTAAGTTCTCTCAAAATTTACTAGTCGATCTAAATAAAGACAATAAAAAACAAACAATCTGAAAAAAAAAAAAAGAAAAAAAAAACAAAAATTCTTTATTTTCATTAAATTTCATGTTTCTTCATAATAGCTAATAGTTCTTATTGTTCTACTTGTATTTACTAAAATGTATTTAAAATTACTAAAATTAAAAAAATTATTGATGAATTTGATAAGAATTTTAATTAATTTGACAAAAATCATTCAATTCCAAAAAAGCAAAAGCCAACAGAGTGCCAATTAAAAAACATAAAGTTGAGGGGGCTGTTTCAGATTATGCTATAGTTGAGGGGTCTCTGTATAGAGACGGCATATTTTCCATTGGAGTATGCCCCCGCAAACTTTATTATTTTTTATGACATTTTTGGTTTCTTATTTTATTTTGAAAATTAAGTGGCATCAATTAATTAAATCCAACTCATTGATAATTTTAATAAATGTTATGGTTTTAATTAATATCTTAGGAGAATGTTTAGTGGTATGATTTCATTGGTAATTTATGGCCATGCTTATAATACATGGAATATCGCGGAAAAGTATTTTTCGTAATATATATATATATATATATATATATATATATATATATATAGTCCAGGTACTATACTATCGATAGTACTAAGTATTTAGTGCTATCAAGTTTTCTATCCTTAGATCAATCCTTTAATTATTTCTATTCGTTAGATTTTACTATTTTCCAACTACCCATTAAACTCAAAGTGCCCACTATCACCTCAACCACACATCTTTTAATCTAAGGGTTAAAAACTTAATAGCACCGATAACTTTGTACTATTAATAGTATTCCAACCTAGCTATATATATATACAGAGAGAGAGAAAGAGAGAGAGAGAGAGAGCTAGGTTGGAATACTATTAATAGTACAAGTCATTGGTGCTATTAAGTTTTTAATCGTTGAATTAAAAAATGTGTGGTTGAGATGATACTGGGCCCATTGGGTTTCATAGGAGGTTGGAAAAATAGTAAAATTTAAAGGATGAAAATGATTAAAAGGGTTGATCTAATGGTAGAAAACTTGATAGCACCAATAACTTGATACTATTAATAGTATAGTAGAGTCCGGCTACTGTCCTTATACAAACTCCAAGCAATTTGTGCTTGTAAGTTTTCTACCGTTAGATCTAATCCTTTGATTAATTCTAGCCCTTAGATCATACTATTTTACCAACCACCCACTAAACCTAAGAGGCCCACCATCATCCTAACCGCACATTCCTACATCTGAGGATAAAAAACTCACAAGCACAAATAATTTGGTGCTTTTATAAGCATAGGAGCTCAATTATATATATATATATATATATATATATATATATATATATATATATATATATATATATATATCATTAAAAATATAATTCATTAAAAATATATTTTTCATAATTTTTATTATCTAGGTAAAAAAAATCAGAAATTAGAAATTAGATATTCTTTTTTCATAAAATTGCATAAAACTTTTCCATAAAAATTAACTAAACAAATAAAAATATATATTTCTAACTAAAAAAAACTATTTTATGAGATTTTTTTCTGGGAAATCAAACACCCCAAGGCTAATTATGAGGCCGATTCAACTGATTTTTTTTCTTTTTTTTTCTAAAGCTTAAGTTTTATGACTTTTTAAAGGTAAGACACCACACTCAAAGATTGTTTTTTTTTTTTAAATAATAATAATAATAATAATAATAATAATAATAAATCTATGCTTACAAACAAATTCTAGGACAAATTTCAAAATTTAAAATCTAATAGTTGGATTTCATTATTGGCTTTGTAAATGATAATTATCACTTTGTGAGTTATGCATATGACCATGTATGTAAATATCATTAGAAAATTTGTTCAAATGTCTGATCATTTTTCAACATGTTAATATCTCCAACCAATCAAATTGCACTCCTCCAAGTTTACTCATCCCATCATAATTTAAAAAAGAAACATCTTATTATACTTTTTTGTTTTTTAAAAAAAAAAAGAAGATATGATTGGCCAGGTATATATAATGTGATATAACTTTTGCATAGAGAAGCCAACTATGTTTTTTTATTATTATTATTATTTTGTGAGAGAAAGATAGCATGCTATTCTGCTTCCTTTATTTTGAAATAAACTTAGCTAAAAATATAAAACAACTAAACTTTAAACTCAAAAATCTCGAATATCAAAAATCAAACTTTTTGACACTTGCGCTAAGGACGGTCAAGAGAGGCCAACTATGTTATCTTCTCATATTGGATGCATTTTGATTATTTGATAGCTCTAAAGTATCAAAACAGTTGGATTTGCATTAACCACCCAAAAAAAAAAAGGGGGGGGGGGGGGGGGGGGGGGGGGGGGGGGGCCATTGTCAAATTAGGTCTCATTCGACTTTCACAAGCTTTTACAGCAAAATCCTGTCCATAAGGCTGCAGGAGAGTAGGTTTTTTGTAGCCATAATGTGTAGATAAAACCTGCACTACCTCTTGATGCCGCCGTCCATCAAAAGGCAAGATCGATCTCGACTGCCAGATCTTGTTTTCAGCCAAATGGAGGATCGCCGCCCCTTTCAGATGGAAATGGAATCAAGAATTTTGCGACAACAAATCAACAATAATATGGCACTTACAATATATATATATATATATATTGCTGTAAACAGTTTACAGACATCATAACCAATTCAAATAAAAAATGAACTTAACTTCCAGACAGTGTTTGATCCTTTTCTACAAATATATTTCTATTCAGATCATCAAAAGTTAAAAAAACCAAATAACATCTTATATCTAGATATGGATGGTAATGTTGATTACGGTTGAACAATTAGAAGCAGACGAGGAAAGCAAGAACTACAAAAACAAGAACTAATAATAACTAGCACATCAAATGTTAGATGAAAATCCCAAAGTAATAATTGTACAGAAATATCGTCCTCAATTATCTAAATGGAGCTCAGTAAATTCATCGTCAAATGCTCGCACTAGAGGTCGAATAGATGAAGTCTAAATGTTTCCCAGGAAAAGTTTAAGATCAATTCATTCACAAGAGACCAGAATACAATTTAAGCAGATACGAGGTACAGAGCATTATCTTACAATGAGGCAGAATTGATGAGATATCTCAGAAATGCACCATTTAGGAAACCATTTGTTGATAATCTATAACATTTCCATATATATTAACTACCAATAATACAGGTCTCGACTTCATGCGATGTATAAGAGCAGTTATCTGATCACATGCCAAACTGAACTTTGCATACCAACCTTTTCAAGCTTTACGTACTCTCAAGCATTACCTGATGCATATTTAGAAGCAAAAGGAACCGCCGAGTCAGCCACGGCCGACGACTCGTGATATTCTCTGGAAAAAGACAGGGCACATGCTCATGCTGAAGATCGCGTCCTCCTTCATCCAGTCCAGAGCTACTCTTTCCAA
Source organism: Tillandsia fasciculata (assembly GCA_029168755.2). Lineage (NCBI taxonomy): Eukaryota > Viridiplantae > Streptophyta > Magnoliopsida > Poales > Bromeliaceae > Tillandsia > Tillandsia fasciculata. Next base: position 7,170,305 of record CM054951.1, on the reverse strand, counting down.
CGTCCCCAACGAAGATACACGATACATCAAATCGCCTTGCCCACTTTCATGTCTGATCAATATAAGGCTGAAGGTATACCCTGCAATAATTTTCACACATTTAAATGAGCACAAGTACCTTCATAACAGATAATTGATTAGATTATCACCAACAAAGAATGAAAATAAAAGGTACAAAAACTGCTCCAATTAGGTCACGCAGGAAATGATTGCAAATCACGAGTCCTCTATTAAAGCTGAAAAGCTGTAGAAAGGTTTGTAATTGCTAAGAACAAAACCATGGATAACAAGAAAAACTATTTACTCTTCGAAGCAAAACCATGGCTCCATGATTGGACATTCCATTTCATTGAACACGATCTACAGTTTCAAAGTACTTGTGAACCAAATTTCATTATTTTCCAACATCATCTACCTTATGATCAAAGCTGGTTAAAATTGTGAGATTTAACTGTGGATAAGAGGTGTTTGATGTTTAATGGTGTAGAAGAATCCAAATTTTTTCATGGACAATTCTTTTGATTATCTTAATAGTGATCAACAATCTCGGTCTGAAATTTAATAATCCTACCCTCTATTTTTGTAAGGTTGTTTAAGGTTGCCGTTCATTTTGCATCCACTTGATGCACTGAAAAATAATGTATACTTCCAGTGCTCTATATCACTTCGCTTTTTGAATCATCCATTTGGATAGCATACTGTCGAAAATGAAGTGAAAACATTGGAGGAAAAGGCGGCAATTGTGGCAACCAAGAGAAAAAAAAAAAGCATATCAAGTATTTACATGTAGACAAATCTGCAATTACTTGCACAGATACAGGCGACATATAGATTTAGAGATTTAGTTATTTGCATACTTTGGGTGTTTCTCAATTGCAGTTATCATCTCCAAAAAAAAATATTGCAATTTAGAGATAAGTTAGGTTGAGCGATTGCAACGAAAATTAGTTACACTAGTCCCAATATGAACCTGCAAGTAGTAAAGTAAGTTGGGAGCATTTAGCCATTTACGAGGACAGCATCGTAGATAAATATAACTTATTGAACACAATAGTGTAGTGAATAAATATAATATACAAACTGCACTGTGATAGTATTGAGAATAAATACAACTTAGACTGGTACAAAATCTATTAGATGAATAAAAACTATTTAACAAGGCAAAAGGTCTTCATAATTACCGCTCCTTTCATGAACGACTGAAAGACAAAGCTCTTCTGTTTGGATGCCAACAGAGAATTTCATGCCAACTAAGAATTCTATTAGTGTATGAAACACACACATAATGGAAGATTTTCCAGTCCCACCTGAACAGCAGCATTGGAAAGTCATGAATTTCAAGAACTGTACAAATAAAGTAATGTTCAAGTATATTAAACATACCAGTGTTGTCCATATCTCCTCTACAGCAGCCTGGCTAAAAAAGGCCATGAAGAAATAAAAGTGGCAAAGGAAATGGCAGTTGTAGTTATAGCTTTTATTACTTGCACACATAAATCAATAGCAGTTTGTTGAACAATCAACACTTACCATATTATGCTTCTCTTGACAGTTATAATGAGGAACAGCTACTTCCTGTTGGCTCCCGCCTTTATTGGAGCATGAGTTTGGCATCGTCTTTTCAGGTGAAACTGCAAATTCTTTCTTTGACCTTGCTTCAGGGGTTATATTAAGAGATTTTATCAGTGTGCCATCGTCAGTATCCTTCTTCTGCAACAACAAAATCTGAAGCTTCCCAACTTCACTGGAGAGCTCTTTTGCTGCAGACAAAATTAACTGGTTTAATACAAACTAAAAATAAGAAACAACAAAATTCCTGTGTTTCATGTCCAAATTATCACCATAACTATATAAGACCAGAGAAAATTAATAGGACAAACATTCAACAGAGAACCCAAAATGCTACAGCAGAATCATCAAGCAAATGTCCAGCGTGTTTGACATCGATTGCCACGATCTAATGAAGGAAGATGCCCAATAGTGTCAGAATGATGAAAGATTTATTTTACCGGTCCAGTAAATGAAGTATTGGGGATACTGCAGTTTCCTCTAAATAGAATATATGTGGCACACTAAACACACAGTTGGTGCCTGGGTTATGAACATGCTCGAACTAAAACTTGCTAGTATCTTTCTATGGCAAATTACAAATTTAGTCCCTGATCTTTGCTCTATATTTCAATTTTGTCATAGGGCGTCAATTGTAACAATTTAGTTCCTAAAATTTTATCTGACATTAGTTTCATCCTCAAAGTTTATCTTTAAATTAGTCCATGAAATTCAACCTTGATTTCCGTTTCATCCACAGAGTGTTAGATACTACGGATGGTGCTAAGGTAGCACCCTTCTTTGAATTAACAAAAGGACATAATTGTTATACAGAAAAACATAAGGGACTTCATCGCACCAATTGAAATTTGAAACTATGAGGAGAAAATAGAAATTAAGATTAAAATTCAGGGAGTAGATTTCTAATTAATCCACCTAATTATTGCTCACAGTGCTTGTTTCTTTTACTTGGCATGCAACAAATGAAACCTGAAAATGTCTACACAGTTGATTCTTACTGGAACAGTTAACTAAGCTCTCCACGCACTGTACATGAATAATTTGATTACAACTAAAATTTTTAATAAATCTTGAGCATGAGAATTGAGATAGACAAAAACTGAGAAAATATTTGATGAAAGTTCTTGGGACAACGCCTCGGTTACATGTTCGTGTACAATATAAAAGTCTAGAGAAGCTCTCTTGATAGAGATGTTTTATTGGCAATCTTTATGTTGTTTTAAATCCTCATTTACTGATCCAATACAACATTATTTGAACCCTATAAATGCCGCCATAATCTCTAAAATTGCATTGTCATCTCATTATCTTCAGTGTTTGCTATACTTGATCACATTTTTTGCTTTCCTGCTTAGCAAACCTCGTCTATTTACAAAAAAGGATCATTTAAGTTATATGGCGTGAAGACAGGGAGACATAGGTTGATGTTCTAATAGAAAGATACATAGACAACAAGTTAATATAAGAAGGCATTGGTTTAAATGGTAAGCAGAAAGTGAACCATACGACCCATGCATTTCAACCAACTAAAGATTTTAACTACAGTCAGCATTCAAAGTATCTAAGTCCACTCATCAGGACATGATTACCTTCACCTATTGTTAGGATATGGTTATATATTAACAATATTAAGCTTAAAAGAAAGGGGGAAAAAAAAAGAGCTAAAGATCAAGCATCAAAAGTTATTGAAATCATACTCTTGTGACTCTCCTCAAGCAAAATCTTTTCAGTTTCGGTATATTGCTCCTGCAACGAACATCTGCAATCACATAAATCGTGCAATTAGATCATTCAAACTTCTTCAGTTCTTAAAACAAAGCTATGCTCTTTAACCCGTGCAATCGTTTAAATCTTACAGCTCTCCATACAGACGCTCATTTTCCTTCTTCAATTCTTCAATCAAGTCCTCCGTAGCTGCGAGAAACATTAAATTCAAGCCTTCAACTAATTTTTAATTTCCTAAACTTGCTAACAGAAACAAGAATACAAGAGATAAACGAACTCGTATAATACCATTCCCCCAATCAGAAAACGAAAAAAAAAAGGAAGAGCTCATCTGAAAGATACTAAGGGCCTTGTTTTGAAGAAGTTTTTCACTAAGCAGCATTGCTAGAACAAGCAATTTATTAATAAACTCCCAACATATTCTTCCGCATTTTGCAAAAGCGGGAACTTCTACTTTTTGAGGCTCAGAATCTCATTTATACTCCCCGCTGCTGCAAAACCTTTCTACTGGAGGCTGCAGGTAAAAGTAAAAGCAGAAAGCAAAAATCTGAAGCACCAAATTGGAGCTTCTAATCTCATTTCTGCTTCCGCAGCAGCAGAATTTTTTTTTTTTAACATCTCACCAAACAATCCCTAATTACAATAAAATCAAAATATTTGGTGAAAAAGTAAAAATATACAAACAAAAATTAATACAAAATAAAACAAAATTAGACAAGGGGACAAATACCCAGTTGATAATTTCTTATCTCAGCATCTCTTTTTTGATCCCACTCCTCTTCAAACAACTTCCTCTTCTGAAAACATCAATACTGAGATCGTTAATCAAGATTAAAAAAAACAAAAGAAAAAAAAAAAAAAAAAAAACACAGAATCCAACAAAATCGAGGGTAAGGTAAATCACCTTCAAATTCTTGTACTTCTCGTATAGCTTCGAGTTGAGCTGCTCCATCTCCGCCACAAATCGAAGGGCCGAGTTCGCTCTAAATTTCCCAAACAGCAGATAAAAAATCAAAAAATTAAAATTTTCCGAATCAGAGAAGCGATTCGAAACGAAAAACCCTAAATCGTGGGGTAAAATGGTGTGGAATTATTACTAGGAAAGGAGAGAGAGAGAGAGAGAGAGCGAAATGAGGAGTTTGAGAATTTGAACAACCACGCGCCCCGACTCGCGAGTGACGGGAATGATTTTAGCGATGTGAACAATTCGGATTCGGATGGACGTTTTTTAAAATATCCGAATTCGAACCCCAACTATCGAATTTGAAATTCAAACCCGCCGGATTTTAAAAACTCATGTTCGAATCAAAAATTCAAAATCCCAATAAAAAATAATTGTGAATCATATATATATATATATATATATATATATATATATATATATATATATATATATATATATATATATATTAAAATATAATTTTAATTACAACATTAAATTTTCATGTCATATAATAATAATATTAAATAAAAAAATCAAATGGTAATGATTAAATAATTATTATAAAATTTAAAATAATTAACTAACTTAAAAATAAATTCAGTTTAAAAGATAGATTGAGAGATAAATAGATCTATATATCCAATAACTATTTATATTCAAATTATATATTTAAAATTATTTTAAATTTTTAAATTTTGTTCATAAATTGAAATTTGAATTCATTAATTTAAATTTCTAAAAAATATTTACAGTATAATTAAATTGGAAATAAATAAAACTCACTCAAAATAAATTAAATTTAGAAAATAAATTAATTGGCAAATAAACACATACTACAAATAACCATTTAAACTCAAAATATAAATATAAATTTAATTTTATATATATATATAGAGAGAGAGAGAGAGAGAGAGTAGAGTTTATATATTTTTAAAAGTACAAACCAATTTATATTTGTAAATTTTTTTACCATTAGATTTGTATTGAAATTTGTTCTATTGTAAAGTCAAGTAAAGAGAGAGAAAGAAAAAGTAAAAAAACACAAATCTCAATACAAATTCAATAGTAAAAAACTCACAAGTATGAATGAACTTGTGCTTTTAAAAACATATAAGCTCTATATATATAATATATATATATATATATATATATATATATATATATATATATATATATAGAAAGAGAGAGAGAGGGAGAGAGAGAGAGAGAGAGAGTCTGGCTACTGTACTATCAGTAGTACTAAATATTTGGTGCTATCAAATTTTCTACCCTTAGATCAATCCCTTTGATTATTTTCACCCGGTAGATTTTACTATTTTCCAACCACCCATTAAAATCAAAGGGTCCATTATCATCTCAACCACACATCTTTTAATTCAACGGTTAAAAACTTAATAGCACCAATGACTTGGTGCTATTAATAGTATTCCAGACTAGCTCATATTAGAGTCCGGCTGGAATACTATCGATAGCACTAAGCAATTGGTGCTACCAAATTTCTAGCCCTTGGATGGAAAGATGTGTGGTTGGAATTATAGTGGTCTCCTATGATTTTTACTATTCAACTAACCACCTAGTAAACCCTAGAGAACCACTATCATCCTAACCGCATATTTTTTAATCCAAGAGCTAAAAAATTAGTAGCACCAATTGCTTGGTACTATCGATAGTATTTCGACATATATATATATATATATATATATATATATATATATATATATATATATATATATATAATATATATATATATATATATATATATATATAGCGTAGGGCTACTATACTCTTATGAGTATAAACTCTTTTATACTCATAAGATTTCTATACTTGGATGAAGGAATGTGCGGTTATGATAATACTGGTCCCCCGAGGGTTTACTAGGTTGTGGAAAAAATAATATAAATTCTAGGGACTACTATAATCCTAACCGCACATTCCTACAAAAGAATTTTACTCATAAGAGTATAGTAGCTGCACCATATATATATATATATATATATATATATATATAGAGAGAGAGAGAGAGAGAGAGAGAGAGAGAGAGAGAGAGAGAGAGAGAGAGAGAGAGAGCGCTAGGCTGGAATACTATTAATAGTACCAAGTCATTGTACTATTAAGTTTTTAATAGTTGAATTAAAAAATGTGTGGTTGAGATGATAGTGGGCTCTTTGGGTTTAATAGGTGATTGAAAAAATAGTAAAATCTAACGGGTGAAAATAATTAAAAGGATTAATCTAAGAATAGAAAACTTGATATAGCACCAAATGCTTGGTACTATCGATAGTATAGTAACCGAACTCTCTCTCTCTCTATATATAATGGAATTAGAATACTATTGATAGTATAAAAATAATATTTATTATTAATTTTTTTACCATCGAATACCTTGGGTTTAGTAGGGTTTGGTAGAATAATAATAATCTAAAGATACAATTGACAGTAATTATTATTGATATACCATAAATGGGCTTTTTTAACAATTGGGTAGCTAATATTTTTTTAAACAAAAATATATCTTTCTAAAATTTATATTTATAAAATTGGTCTTGTTTTTGCCAAGTAAGCCACACAAGTGTCATATAGGCAGAGGTGTTTAAGTTGAACATGATAAATCATTCACTATGTTTTACTGAATTCTATATTTCCTTTTTCTTATCATTTTTTTCTCGTCCATCAAATTATCAAAAATTATTTTAAATACGAATTTTTTATTCTCACTTTTTTTCCTTCTTTTCTCTTTCTCTTTCCATCCTTCAAATCTTTAAACATTATCCGTTCTAATAAAAAATGAATAAATATGATGCATAAATTTATATTGATTTGAAATTAACTATTAAAATTACTATAACATGTATTTACACGTATACTTAACTAGTATAAGAAGATAGAATATTATCCAAAAATATCAATATTCATATTCGATATTATTTATATCCGAACAGAAAATATCCAGATCTGATTGGATATTATTTTAGAGAGTCAAAATTATATGAATATATAATTTTTTAATAGTATTATTTTTATATTAATAAATTAAAATATTATATTTTAATATTCAATCTCCTAATTTGTGATCCGAATATTTAAATATATTTAGATTGTTTGATTGCTAATATGTGTAAGGTGATAAGGATTGTTTTTTTTTTCTTTTTTCTTTTTTCTTTTTTCTTATAAGAATGGCTTAATAGCAATTTTGGTTGCTTTTTGTAAAGAGATAATATATGTTGTGGATAAATCATATAGTATAAAACTCGTGCTTTGCTACGGTTAAATAAATTATGAATAATTTATAAAAATATTTTTATAGAAATTAAATATATGGTTAAATAGATTGTGATTATTTTATCCAAATATTTTTATTAAAATTTAAGTAGAATGTAGTATACAATTTAACGCCAAATAAGTTTATTTAATAATTTTTACATTCAGTCTAATATTGAAAATCGTTTAATTTATATAAAAAAGTTCTAAGGTTTCTGAAACTTTAAATTTAGTAGAAAAAAAATTACAGCCGACAAAGTGTAAAATATCAAAAAAAAAAAAAAAAAAAAAACCAAAACTTATTTGCAGTTAAAAAAAATTTGTATACATTTTGCTCCCTTTCTTACATAAAATTGATCAACCTATGAAATATATGCTATCTCAGGTTTTCTTATTTCTTTACAATAAGTATTTTGTTTATATAATTTCAACATTGTTTTTTTTTTTTTTTTTTTTTTTTTTTGTACAAATATTATAGTTCTTTTAGTAAAACATTTTATTAGGTACTTTTTTTTTTTTTTTTTTTTTTTTGCAACCAAGTAAAAAAAAAAATTCTACCTTTTTTTGTTTCTTTGGATACACTTTATTATGATTGCAAGTAAAAAAAGGAACTCCACCATTTTTTTTTTTTTTTTCTTTGACTTTTGTTGTATATTTTATTAAATGAATTATTAATTTCATTAACCTATGCAACTAGTGGTGTTACAATTAGTTATTTCCTCTTGCATTCACTCATATAATCTATTCATTTCAATTTATGAGATTAAACTTACAAAGAGAAACAACTTATAACTTACAAAGAGAATATTTATATAGTAAATTTAATAAGATGGTTTTAACATGGTGTGTAATCTATAGTCATGTAAAGCCTATATATAAAGAGAGCTTCTCTACTCACTTGAATATACACACTAATAACTAAAAGACTATTCTACTAGAGAGGTCAAAAAAAGATTTTTTTTTTTTGTGGAGCTTTGGACTTATCTACTTGCACAAAGTTGTTGAAGCCACATGACGAGGATCGAGTCGTTGTATCCTGAAGGGGACAAGTAAATATTCTGCTGCATCGGTTCAAGAGTTTTGTCTACCGCAGAGGGCTTGAATCTCCTTAAAAAGAGCGAGATATCCGTGCCTCGGTTTGATCGACTCGTTGACACTTTTCATTATTATTTTTTTTTTTTTTTGTAGTCTAACTTCTATTTTGCATATTTACAACAATAATTTTTAAAGAGATTCATTGATGGAGACTACACAAAAAAAAAAAAAACCACCAGTGTGGAGGGAATTCCAAAAGATCATTCGACATAAACAAAAGGCGATGTCTTTTGAGACATTAATTGCACACATTCGCGTGGAAGAGGAGGTACGAGGCCAAGATGCACTTGAAGCAAAAGAGAATTATGCTAGCGCCATTAAGGTAAACTTAGTATCATCTCATTCTTTACCTAATAACAATTATTTAATAAATACATACTTGAAGCTTAAGAAGAAAATTGGAAAGAATAGTGGTAGACCTCAATTTAAGAAAACTTCAAATAACCAAGGACCTCATTCTCAAGAGAAAAATTTTATAGTTTGCTATGTCTGTGGCAAAAGTTGGCATATTGCTCGAATTTGCAAATTTTGAAAACATTAAGCTTTACCTTAAGCTGACGTTACCGAGGAACTACTTGTGGCAATGATAACAGATGTATATCTAATAAAAAATGCTGAAAGATGGTGGGAAGACTCTGGTGCCAATAGGCATGTCTGTCATGATAAGACTGTTTAAAGTTTATATTCCATATGAACAACCAAGAAGTATCATGCTTGGTGATTCACATACTTCTGAAGTTTTAGGGAATGGTGAGGTCGAGTTAAATTTTTTTTTCGGAAAAGGTGCTCATCTTAAAAGATGTGTTGTATACACCTTTGATTAGGAAAAACTTAATGTCAGATTTTCTTCTTAATAAAGCTAGCTTTAAACAGACCATTGAGTCTGATCAATATGTTGTTTCCAAGAATGAAAAGTTTGTGGGTAAGGTTATGCATGCGATGGAATGTTTAAAGTAAACATTAAAAATGAAGCATCATCTACTTCTGCTTATATGCTTTCTTTTGTGAATTTTTGGCATGCTCGTTTGTATCATATTAATAGCAGATATGTTAGCTTGATGAGTAGTTTAGGATTAATTCCCAGACCGAATAGTGATTTTGACAAATGTGAAACATGTAGTAAGTCAAAAATCACTAAACGATCTCATAAGAGTGTTGAACAAAGTACCAAATTACTTGAGTTAATTCACAGTGATATTTGTGAATGGTATTCTAACTCGTTGAGGAAATAGATATTTTATCACTTTTATAGATGATTTTTTTAAATATACTTATGTTTATTTACTAAAAAATAAAAGCAATGCATTTGTCAGATTTAAAGATTTCCTCCATGAAGTACAAAACCAATTCGGTAAAAAGATTAAAAGAATTAGAAGTGATCGAGGTCGTGAGTATGAATCTACGGGATTCAATTCTTTTGTTCAGTCTTTAGGAATTATCCATGAGACTACAGGTCCATATTCGCTTGCTTCTTCTAATGAAGTAGCTGAGAGAAAAAATAGAACATTTATTAAGCTAACAAATGTTATGATAGTTGACACTGGTGTACCCTTAAATCTTTGGGGTAAAGCCATTTTAACTTCATGCCATATAAGAAGTCTAAAATAAGACCTTTTGAATTGTGGAAAGGATATAAGCCAAATTTGGAATATTTTAGAGTGTGGGGTTGCCTAGCTTGTGTGAGGCTATCAGACCCTAAAAGACCCAAATTGGGTGTTAGAGCTGCCACTTGTATATTTCTTGGATATGCCTTGAATAGCTCAGCCTATAGATTTTTGGACATTAAAAATAATGTGATTTTGAATCAAGAGATGTTATTTTTCATGAAGATGAGTTTCCTTTAAAATTAAAAAATAGTGGGCGCCAAGAATTTAAAAGTGTTTCAAACGAACCAAGTTCTTCAAACTCTTTTTCGCAAAATCAAGAACAATATATTTTTGAACCAAGAAAGAGTAAAAGAAATAGAATAGAAAAATATTTTGGCCATGATTATGTTGTTCTTGATATTGAAAAAAACTCGTTTTCTTTACAAGAAGCTTTATGTCACGCCCCGAGTTCAAAAATCAGTGTTTAAATTTTTTTTTTTTTTTCAAATCAGAGTTTAAAAACCAAAGCCAGGGCATGACAGACCGCCACATATATAGAAGAGTGCCAATCCCCCTTGGGATTGAGCCTTTTCTATATATGCACGGCTAAGCTTTAGCAACAATACCAGAGTACTAACTACGTACAACTAAACAATTTATGAAATAAACATTACAATTACTTTTACAATTATTTTACAATCTCATTCTTTAACAATTGCTAATACATAAATACGGCTGTCCAGGGTCATTTGCTAACTCGGAATCTCACCAACACGTCCCGACATCCCAGCACCCGATCGACCTGAAAAATGGTCACCCAGGGGGTGTGAGATACATCGACAGTGTATCCCAGTGGGCACGACGAGCCGAGAAATAGCAGATCGTACATACTGACATACAATACTAGAGGATAGTAATAATCACATGTTAGGATAATCAGATATATATATTTTTTTGAAGCTGTAATTAAAAGCAAACTTATAAAATCTTACACAAGCATAGGTTGATAACAGGAATAGGAACCAGGAAATCATGAGATATGATTAAAGCAGGCTAAACAGGCAACATATGCATCAACAACTGAAACAACAATTTACCCAATCATAGCCACCATATTGGTCAACAAGACCTCAGGAAAAACTCGCCGAACCTGGCACCAACCTGGCTGACATATTCCGGCACCCTCGTGCACTAACCTGGGAGTCAACACTCCGGCACCCTTGGGCACTAACTTGGAGTCACGGGTCGTATACCAGACCACTTTACGTAAAGAACATCCACACGGGTCATGACTCCGCTGATGTTCGTGAAGTACAGCAGTGCGGGCGATCAATCATGCAAATGCTCAAGCTCACGGTCCACAGACCGGGTAATCGGCAATAAGCCGGGAAATCCCTACTGGGGTGCAACAATAGTATGCCAACAGAATCTCAACTCAAATGATCAACAACAAGTCGAAACAATCCAATCAAGGATGCAATATCAGAATCAACTGAATCTCAACTCACATGCAGGAATAATCATCAACTAGTCCAATCAAGGATGCAATATCAGAATCAACTGAATCTCAACTCACATGCGGGAATAATCATCAACTAGTCCAATCAAGGATGCAATATCAGAATCAACTGAATCTCAACTCACATGCAGGAATAATCTGTTAGGATTTCCATATATGTGGCATAATTAATTATATTTAAATTTGGATTTACTATAGATAAGGTCAATCCTAAAAGATATAGAATTACTTGATATGGTATATCTTATCCTTTTCCCATTTATTTAAATTAAATAGAATCCTAATCGACTTTGATGGGGAGTCGATCTGGAATCTATATAAAGGGGTACTGGTCCTGCCACCTACTCATGTGCATTCTGGTAAGATTATCCATTAAATCCACACCATACGGAAGAACGCCTGAGAAAGGAGGAGAAACCAGATTACCTAGTTCGGTCGGTACGGCTTAGTATTGCAACCGAATTTCTTGCTTCCGCTGTTTAATCAAAAATTTTTTCTCGATGGCGCTCTGTAAGTTATTTTACAGTTTTATTTATGATCCTGGATATTGGTATTTATTGGTTTAATATTTTATGCCATATAAATTCCATCAATTGGTATCAGAGACAGTTAGATAAATTTAATATTGTATGCTTTATTAAATTGAATTGAATAATGATGAATTTATTTTTAAAACGGATTTTAGACTTTGAATCTAATTATATATAGTCAAGATTTTCTTGAAATATTGCCACGTCGTATGATTTGTTCATGGCCATCTTATTGTTGTTGATGTGCTTTATTTTTCTTTTTTTTAATTTGGATATCGTTATTTCTTAGTTTCCCAATTTTGAAAAAGACGTTATAAGGCCACTCGGTTTTGTTTATGTGTGACCTTACAGTACGACACCACTGCATAATTTTGGTTTGTCGTAATTTTGGGACTCTATGGGTTGTTTTGAATGAAATTCAATTAATTGAAGAAAAATAAATTTGTGGTTTGTGCCTTTTTGGGTCCGAGGCAATATAATTCTTACGATTGTGGCTATCTTTTTAATTGGACTTTAATCTGTTATTAAAAACTTATTTATTTGTTCCGAAATCATAATTTTTTTTTTTTTTAATTATTATGTTTATTAATTCATCTTATTTCGATTCATGAGTTAATAAAGTATTGTGAACATAAAGAATCCGTTCACATAATGATTTAAATTTTGCATACAATATTAATTTATCATAAATTTATTTATCTGATATTTATGGTGAAATATGGATATACATAAATTTTATGAATGCAATATTATATTTTAAATTATTGCATGTATATTATGTATATCATAAAGTGTTATTTTGATCAGACATAACATGAAAATTAAATAATCATAATTGTTGTTAGATTATTTAAATCTAGACGCTAAGTTAAATTAATTTATTATTTCGATTAATTAGGTGCAAGCCAAAGCGGCCCTAACTAAAGAATAATAAATTAATTTACTTTAAAGTAGCGTTCTTTTGGATAATTTTCATGTTAATTATACGGCACTAAGTCAAATTAATTTATTGTTTCAACTGTTCGGGTGCAAGCCAAAGCGGCCTCGTTCAGAAGAAATAGTGAATTAATCGCTTTAAAGAAGTGCATGTAGAAATTGCACCCTATTATTTTGTTTAGTATGATTCTAGACATAAAGGTATATGGGTGGTGTAGGATGGTAATTTTCTTGTAACTCGTTTGGAGAAATTTGCCTGGCCAAAGCTGACAATTTCTTCATATGGGAAACTTGAAATTATCACGATCTACAGAAAGTCTAAATTAATTTCTGATAAAGAAATTGCATATTTATGCTCGTAACTCTGCTCCCAAAGGAGGGGTTATGATGTCATATAAAGTATATGCATAAAGAAAGAAAGAAAAATATTTATGCTCATAATTCTGCTCCCAAAGGAGGTGTTGTGATGTCATATAAATTATATTTTTCTAATTTTGGTGTGGAATATTATGATGTGGTTTCTTATTAATAAAGACATGCATTTTATTTTTCAGCTATGACTTCATCCTTTGTTCCTATTGGTGATTCTGTTCCTATGCTTAATGGTTCTAATTACTCGGAGTGGAAAGAACAGATTATGCTTACATTAGGGTGTATGGATCTCGATTTGGCTCTAAGAGAGGAAAAACCTCTTCCTCTTACAGATCAAAGTACGCCAATCCAAACAGCATCTTTGGAAAAGTGGGAGCGCTCTAATCGACTTAGTTTGATGCTGATGAAGGCGCGTGTCGGTAAAAACATTCGGAGCTCTATTCCTGAATGTAAGACAGCCCGCGATTTCTTAAATGCTGTGGAGCAACAGTTTGTAAGCTCCAGTAAAGCTTTGGCAAGTACCCTAATGAATAAACTGTCTTCCATGAAGTACTCCGGAAATGGCTCGATTCGCGAGCACATTATGGAAATGCGAGATATTGCAGCGCAGCTCACTGCACTTGAAGTAACCATATCTGATTCATTCTTAGTGCACTTTATTTTGAACTCCTTACCATCTGAATATGGACCATTTCAGATCTCTTATAACACACATAAGGATAAATGGTCAATCAATGAATTGTTGACTATGTGTGTGCAAGAGGAAGGCAGATTGATACAAGAAAAACAAAATACAGTAGACTTTGTTTCTCACAAGGGACAAATAAAGCGTACTAAGAATGGTAAAGGCAAGAATGACTCAAAAAAGAAGAACATGGAAGTCATGTCTGGTTCACAAAGCCAATCAAGTAATTGGACTCCCAAGTGCTTCTTTTGCAAGAAAAAGGGTCATATAAAGAAAGACTGTCTAAAGTATCAGAAATGGCTCCAGAAGAAAGGTAAGTTTCTGGTTTTGATGCATGAGTTGCATTTAGTTTCCATTCCATCTAATACTTGGTGGATTGACTCTGGTGCCACATGCCATATGGCGAATTCCGAGCAGGGATTTCTAAACCGCAGAAAACCCAATAAAGATGAAGCCACTATCTATACTGCTGAAGGAAATCCAACTAAAGTTAAATTTGTAGGAACATTTAGATTAGTTCTTTCTGGTGGTTATGTTTTGGATCTAAGTGATACTTTTTATGTTCCAAATTTTTCAAAGAATTTAATTTCTATTTCGAAACTTGTTGGTTTGGGATATAGTTTCAATTTTGATAATAAAGTTTTTTCGTTATCCTACAAATCTGAGATAGTTGGCTCTGGTGTTTTGGAAAATAATCTATATAAAGTATCTTTAGATCATTCGTATAGTGAAATCCTTCTTACCATGCACGAAAATGTTGGATCAAAACGTGGCATTAATAATGAAAAGTCATCCATGTTATGGCATAGGAGGTTGGGACACATATCGAAACAGAGAATCCAAAGGTTAATTAGAGAAGGAATTTTGGATGATCTTGACTTCTCTGATTTTGGAACGTGTGTGGACTGCATAAAGGGAAAGCAGACCAAAACCTCCTCTAAAGGTGCCAAAAGGTGTGATGGAACATTAGAGCTGATTCATACGGATATATGCGGACCTCTCCCTCTTACGTTTACTGGCCATAAATATTTTATCACATTTACTGATGACTACTCTCGATATGGCTATCTTTACTTGCTTAAAGAGAAATCTGAAGCATTAGATGCCTTTAAGGCATATAAGGCTGAAGTAGAGAATCAACTCGAGAGAAAGATAAAAGTGGTCAGATCAGATAGGGGTGGTGAATATTTTGGTAGACAGACAGATAAAGGCCAAATTCCTGGGCCTTTCGCTAAGTTTCTAGAGCAGTGCGGGATTGTTCCACAGTACACCATGCCAGGCACACCTGAGCAGAATGGTGTTGCTGAAAGAAGGAATCGCACATTAATTGATATGCTCAGGAGTATGATCAGTAATTCTACCCTTCCGATATCATTGTGGGGTGAGGCGCTCAAAACTGCCATATATATTCTTAATCGGGTCCCTACTAAGGCTGTCACTAAGACTCCTTTTGAGCTTTGGACAGGTAGGAAACCCAGTTTAAGACATTTTCATACATGGGGTTGTCAAGCTGAGGCCAAATTGTATGACCCACAAATAAAGAAATTGGATCCTCGAACCATTTCAGGATATTTTATTGGTTATTCAGAAAGGTCCAAAGGGTATAAGTTTTACTGTCCATCACTTCCTATAAAGATTGCAGAAACTAAAACAGCACGGTTTATTGAGGATGAAACAGTTAGTGGGAGCTCTGAACCTCGATTCGTTGAATTTGATGAAATTCAAGAGCATTTAGATTCTGTACAGAATATACCCATTATTGTTCCTAATAATTTGATGGTTCCAGTTCCAATAGAACAACAAGTTATTTTGGAACCACAAAGTGAAGGTGAACCTATCATTGATAATCCACATCAAGATTTACAAGTGGATGATCAGATAGATTTAAGAAGATCCTCAAGACAGAGAAGACCGGCTATGTTTAGCGATTATATTGTCTATCTTTATGAGAATGGTCAGAACTTTGATGATCCTCTTAGTTTTTTCGAAGCCATAAATAGCAGTAATGCAACAGAATGGTACAATGCCATGAAAGATGAGATTGAATCCATGAACCACAATAAAGTATGGGATCTTGTTGAGTTACCTATAGGAGTTAAACCTGTAGGATGCAAATGGGTTTATAAAATCAAATGGGACTCCAAAGGTAACATAGAGAAATACAAGGCCCGTCTTGTGGCGAAAGGGTTTACTCAGAAAGAAGGCATTGATTATAAAGAGACTTTCTCTCCGGTATCGAGAAAGGAATCTTTCCGTGTGATTATGGCTCTGGTTGCTCATTACGATCTCGAGCTATACCAGATGGATGTAAAAACTGCTTTTTTAAATGGAGATCTTCATGAAGAGGTATATATGAGTCAACCTGAAGGATTCTCGCAAAAAGATAAGGAGCACTTGGTATGCAAATTAAAGAAATCAATATATGGACTAAAACAGGCCTCCCGACAATGGTACTTAAAGTTTAAACAAACCGTTTTAACCTTTGGTTTTAAAGAAAACATTGTTGATCAATGTATATATCTGAAGGTTAGTGGGAGTAAAATAATTTTCTTAGTCCTTTATGTTGATGATATTTTGCTTGCCAGTAATGATCTCGGACTAGTGCATGACACTAAAGAATTTATTTTCCAAAATTTTGAAATGAAAGATTTAGGTGAGGCCTCATATGTTCTTGGTATTGAAATTAAAAGAGATAGACATAAAGGTTTACTCGGTCTATCTCAAAAGGCCTACATAAAGAAAGTTTTGGAAAATTTTGAAATGCATAATTGTAAACCGAGTGTTGCTCCCGTTCAGAAAGGGGATAAGCTTAATGCTTTTCAGTGTCCCAAGAACCAATTAGAAATTGAACAGATGAAAACCATACCATATGCCTCTGCAGTTGGTAGTCTTATGTATGCACAGACGTGCACACGTCCGGATATTGCTTTTGCCGTTGGATTGCTTGGCAGGTATCAAAGTAATCCAGGTATGGAGCATTGGAAGGCTGCTAAGAAAGTTATGAGGTATTTGAAGGGTACTTTGGATCATATGCTGATATACAGGAGATCAGATCATTTGGAGCTGATCGGATATTCAGACTCTGATTTTGCGGGATGCCCAGATACCAGAAAGTCTACAACTGGGTATATTTTTCTACTTGCTGGTGGAGCGATTTCATGGAAGAGCAGCAAACAAAGTATCACTGCTCCTTCGACCATGGCTGCAGAGTACATTGCATGTTATGAGACCACATCACAGGCTATTTGGCTTAGGAATTTTATCACAGACTTAAAGATTGTGGACTCCATTGCTCGTCCAATAAAGATTTTCTGTGATAGTTCAGCTGCAGTTTCCTTTGCCAATAACAACAAGATTACGACGGGGTGTAAACACTTGGACACCAAGTATCTTGTGGTGAGAGAGAAGATAAATGAAGGATATGTTAGAATTGAATACATCAGTACCAAGTGTATGGTTGCAGACCCAATGACCAAGGGGCTAGCACCTGGGTCATATAAAGATCATGTTTGTAGCATGGGTCTAATGAGTTCTTTTGATGTATAAGATTCTGACATTATTTTTATCTTTTTCTATAAAGTTACAGTTTTGATGCAGCTGTATTGGACCGTTTAATAGACATAAAGTTTTGTCTGTTAACGAATGGACATAAAGTTTTAGTTCATTCATAAAGTTGTGCCATATAAAGTGCTTGGCTAGGAGATGAAGATGATATGGTAATTATGGAAGGAAAATTTCAATATAGAGAGGTGGACCGCCATAGTTCCTATCATTGTAGTCTTTTAGTTTGAGTTAAGGATCAAGTGAGTTCTAAGGTATTTGACCATAAAGTTTCCAATAATGCGCAATAAAGTTTGGAGTATAGAAATCCGTTCATGAAATATAATTAATATAAGCCAAGTGGGAGATTGTTAGGATTTCCATATATATGGCATAATTAATTATATTTAAATTTGGATTTACTATAGATAAGGTCAATCCTAAAAGATATAGAATTACTTGATATGGTATATCTTATCCTTTTCCCATTTATTTAAATTAAATAGAATCCTAATCGACTTTGATGGGGAGTCGATCTGGAATCTATATAAAGGGGTACTGGTCCTGCCACCTACTCATGTGCATTCTGGTAAGATTATCCATTAAATCCACACCATACGGAAGAACGCCTGAGAAAGGAGGAGAAACCAGATTACCTAGTTCGGTCGGTACGGCTTAGTATTGCAACCGAATTTCTTGCTTCCGCTGTTTAATCAAAAATTTTTCTCGATGGCGCTCTGTAAGTTATTTTACAGTTTTATTTATGATCCTGGATATTGGTATTTATTGGTTTAATATTTTATGCCATATAAATTCCATCATAATCATCAACTACTACAGCATGGATCAGATATAATCAAGGAGTACTGATAATCAGGTATGCAAACTAGTAATGACCAAAATCCCAACAAGGGTGCAATGCAGAATAGCCACTAAATCTCAATCACATGTAGAATATAATCAACAACTACTAGAACATGGATCAGGATATACTGATAAGCAAGTATAAATGTGCAAGCTAGCTAATGACCAATCAGGCATGGCAAATATTCAGGAATAGAGTCATAATATCTGGAAGCAACTAAAGATCAATCATGTAAGGCTAAAAATATCTTTTTAGAAAAATAATTTGAAAACAAGTTTTATGACCAAACCTCGAAGAGTTAATGCCTTTGTCCTATCAAACAAGAACAGACTCAGGCGACTCTGCGATGCTTGGAGACAAAACATTGATTGACTAAAATCATGTTCATAACAGTATAAAACTGATCAAAAGGAAGGCAGGCTCAAATATCATCTAGGATAACAAGAACAGGGGTCCAACCAATACTATACCCCAGAGGGCCGAAATGATAAAGCCCGGACCGAAGATAAACCCACCTGTCGTTTTGCAGGCGACTAAACTGTATCGACGGAACGCTCGAAAACCAGAGGCAAACCGTGCCAACCTGAATCAAAAAATACTGATCAAGGAAACTCAAACCCGACCAACAACTTACCTAGACCCGAATAGCAAAGTCTAACTTAATTTAAAGCGTTGGAATGTTCCAACAACCACACTGATATTACTTGACTAGTTACAACCTTATGGAAATGAAATTACCAAAATGCCCCTCCCGGGAATTCCCTTTTTGGATTTCCGGGAGACTCGGGCTTTAACCCCTTGCCGCTGGCTCAACCAGATTCTACTGGGACTCAACAGTCGGCTAGGCGGAACCGCCGCAATTTCCCGAATTGCGCGATTGCCACCAGGATGCCGTTAAATCGACGATTTTGTCGATTCTCGGACCGATATCAGATTTTCGCTCAACGGGAGCCGTTGGATTCCTAACGAAAAGCTTAAGAATCAATTACACACTGCCCTAGGCAGTACACAATGCTACAATTGTGTTTAGACCCTTAAGGTTTCCAAAAAAAATGCACTTTTAATGCTTTTTGAGAGCCGTTTTCGCTCGTTCTCTTAACTGGAATATCATTTTTACGAACCGTCACCTCCAGTAGGTGACCCTCGACTTGCTGAACACCGTGCTCACCTATTTGCGGCAGCACAGAACCCGAGGAAAACTTCGGGCCATAATACACTTCTCTAACATAACTTAAACGCATTTTTGTTTCTTCGGCTTAACGAAACTCAAATCCGACGCAAGCATCGCGTCTAGTGACCCAAAATTAGCCAGGAGCTCACTGTCGTGGCTTCTCAAACAACCCAAAACCAGGACTTAGGCCAAACACTAATCCTAGAGCTTGACAACACCATAACTTTAAATTTCTTGTGCCAATTGCAAATCTGCTTGAGCCTTTTGCTCAAAGCACTTCAAGAACCCAGGGGCTTGCCCAAAGCGCAGCCCAGAACTGCTGTATCACAAGATCCAACACCCTCGCTTACTAACATGTTCACAATGCTCCATACTTAAATCCACACAGATCCTGTTTGATCTAAAGTGAGCATCAAGCTCAGGGGATAAAATGGAGCATCTTTCATATTACACTCGAACCCTAATTCCAAACAAAATCTCTCTTAGGCATTTCATCAAACACCTAGGGTGCACCAAATGCTTAACATGTACCCAAGCCATGCCCAAGCTTGTTCTCAGCCATTTCTGCACCTGGGACCATATAACTTGGAAGGAAATGTTCCTTAGAGCTTAAACAATATTCCCAGCAAGTCTGGGCCAACCCCACAGCCTCGATTGGCCGGAATCCAAGGTTGAAGATGAAGCTCTTGCTTCGAAAATGGTGACCATTCAACCTGAGCTTTTGGGACCCAACCACTTGCTCCAATAATTGCCAAAACCCAAAACCAACTTACCTGAACCCGTGCCCGGCGACAGGGCACGGCGGCGGCGGCGGTGGAGCAAGCTTGGTTTGGAGCTTCACCACCTTTAATGGTGATTTTCTCCAGAGGCTGCATGAGGACCTTTAACATGCATGGATAGTCTCTCCATGATTCCAGTAAGCTTCCTGTCCACTTCCAACCAGCCGGAGATGGCCGGAACACCGGTCACCGCAACTAGACCCTTTTTCGGGTCATCCATGGCCGCGCCACCCTGGGCCTGCATGGGTGCCATGCAACCGCATGGATGGAAACTATTTGTTCCCAGGAAGCTTTTCGGCCCATTGGCCGGAGGTGAGGTGGCTCGCCGGCGCCGGAGCAGCAAGCTCGGCTTGGGGTGCAAGAAAACCCGAAACTGGGGTTTCAATCTGCCACTTACATACTTGATCAAACTCCACCAAATTTGGTGGAGATGATCCTTAGGTCCTACAGTAAATTTCCATCATTTTATTTTTCAATTTGATCCACTGGTTGTGGAGATTGGCCGCGGCGGAGCTATTCTAGGGTTCCGGCGAGGAGTTTTCTCCCGCCGGCAACCAACAGTGCATGGGGGCTCGGGACTTGGCAGGGAGCAAACTTAGAACCTAACTAAGCTACTGCTAGGGGTCTAGAGTCCATTCAGCCAGTGGTTTAAGGAAGCTTACCTCGCCGGAGTTGGTGAAGAAAGGAAGAAGCCGGTTCTCTTCCCCCTCCTTCGCGCGGCCACGGCAAGCTCCAAAATGATCCACAGACACAGGGGATCTCCTCAGGAACTCCAGGAACCCAACTTGTTCAACTTTGTTCCGAACTTTTCTCCTCTCTCTCTCTCTCTCGGATTTTCTCTCACTAAGGCTTGTGTCTCTTCGGTCACCCAGCACTCCGGGCTTGGTCTGGAAGATACAGAGGAACCTGGTGATGCTTAGGGTTCCCTCCAGACCCCTCGTGCACCTAACCTCGGGAAGAACAAGAGCCAAGTTGCATTAATGCAATATTTTGCAAATTTTCAAAGAACCCCCCACACAATCAATCCTAAACTCTAGGGTCCCTCTTGTAGGTAACAAATGCACCCAGCACCCCAACTTATAAGCCACATTAAATTTGACCCATAAAATATTAAGGTTTTTTGCAAAAATACCCGCTTTTTTGGCGTATTTCACGTATTTTGAGACGAACGGTTCGTCAAATTGCGAAACGGACTTTCATACGACGTCCGGCTCGTCGAGACCTATCAAGTAGCGTATTTGCTTGCTTGATTCGGCGCTCGAATAAAATCTCGGGCCATATAGTTCTGTAAGTTACAGTATGACGCACGCACTTCGATGCACCCGGATCGCCAAACCTGATGTGAGTGTAGACAAGTATAAAGCGAGACTTGTCGCAAAAGGTTATAAACAAAAAAAAAAAAAAGATCTAGATTTCTTTGATACATTTTCTTTGGTTACTAGAGTGACATCCATCAGAGTTCTCATTACTATTGCAGCAATATATGATTTACAAATTCATCAGATGGATGTAAAAACTTCCTTTCTGAATGGTGATCTAGATGAGAAAATTTACATGAACCAACCTGAGGGGTTCATAGAGCTTGGGCAAGAAAATAAAGTGTGCAAGCTAAATAAATCCCTTTATGGCTTAAAGCAGGCTCCCAGACAGTGGCATGAAAATTTTGATTCTTTCATGATTGAGAATGGCTTTAAATCAAACGAGTGTGATAAGTGCATTTATTACAAAACTTTTGAAAAGTCGCATGTAGTTGTTAGCTTTTATGTGGATGATTTGCTAATGTTTGGCTCTAATTTAAATGTTATTAATGAGACAAAAATTATGCTAAATCATTATTTTGAAATGAAAGATCTTGGTGAGGCTAACTTTATTTTGGGTATAAAAATTACCAAAACACCAAATGGTATTTTTCTTAATCAGTTGCATTATGTTGAGAAAATTTTAAGAAAGTACAACTTTCTTAATTGCAAATATGTAACTACACCTTTTGATTCGAGCGTTCACTTATTTCCCGTTAAAAGTGAAAATAAAATTTTAAATCAAAAGGAATATGCTAGTATGATCGGAAGTTGGCGGTTTGCGACTGATTGCACTAGACCTGATATTGCATATGCAGTATGGATACTCAGTAGATTTACAAGCAAGCTGGATACATAGCATTGTCATGCCATGGAACGTGTGATAAGATATCTCATTGGTACCAAAACTTATGGCTTGTTCTATAAGAAGTATCCTGCTGTGATTAAGGGTTATAGTGATGCTAATTGGAATACCTTATCAGGTGATTCTCTCTCTACTATAAATGCAGCAGAAAAATAATATAGCATATTCTAAAACAAAATTCATATCACATATGAAATATAAAACAAAATCAATCCAGTGTCAGCGGATCATTCTCACTTTACAATGTAAAATAAGTTAAACTAAACAGATCTAATGTTTAGATTACATCACTTTGAACCAGTTAAGGTTTCTTAATCTACTGTGAATATGATGAATCGTGATTCCAACATAGTCGCATACGTGCCCGGCCTCTATGAGTATCCGTTGTACGGAACAGATGAGTCACAGACTACAAGAACAGTGCTAGCAGTCCCTTTGATATCTTTGTTACTTTTGATGAAATATTTTGAACTTCACGAAAGATCATATGGAGAGAGAAATATTTTGAACTTCACGAAAGATCATATGGAGAGAGAATAACTTAACGTGAATTCCTCTCACGTTCTACAACCAACTTAATTAGTTTCCTTCTTTTTATTCTTGTTCCACATCTCATATGTACGACCCATATTTATTAATGTGAAGTTGGCCAAATTATAACTAATTGAAATCTAAGATAAACTAAAGTAACCAATTAAATTTTATAATTAGTTTCAATCAATTAACTAATTAAATCTTAAGATAAAATCTAGTAACTAATTAAATTTTAAATTAGTTACAATAAAATCTTAGGATAAGTTTCAATCTAGAATATTGATCGAAAATATTTAAACCTTATCTCTCTCTTTAATTTAACTGGATTATATCCATTAAATTATAATTAAATATTTATATTTAAATCTAATCTAATTAGAATATTATCTCATAAGGATCTATGAATATTTAATTATTATCTAATCAAATTAGAGATCAAATTTTTTGTATAATTTCTCATCATAATCACTAAACTGTTTAGTGTATTAGACTCATCTTTTATTTTGGATGTACACAATTTCTATAGTGTATGACCGCATAGGTCCATTACCATTTGGCAGTGGAATCCAATATCAAACTCTTTAACATTGAATTAGAACTCTTCTAATCGATTAAAATAATTTATTTTAAATTATTTTTTACTTCTCTCACTGTCCGTGTGTGACACTTAGCAGTATATCACGGTAATCCAAAATGGTGATGAATAATGAACCTTTCCGCTTACAGTTACAGTGTGATTAATTCATTCCAACACATAATGTCCTAATCGAACCAAAATCAGGGTTGCTTATTAAATCTTATAATTCGATCATATGACTAGAATATCTAAATCGAATCAATATGGTAACTCAGTTGAAAACCTTTTCCACACACCATGTACCCTAGCCAGGGATTTTTTGAGTTGAATTTGATAATCTACGTAGGATGTTCTCTCTCAACATTGAGAGTGTCGATCAAATTCCTTATTGTGCACTCGTGTGCTTCCCTATATAAACTATTAGGGCCAATCGATACCAGACGTAGACTATTAATTAGAGTCTAAATATTAGTATAGTCAAACGACAGCAATCTATATGTGAAGCAACCATGATGCCTCAGGTCCAAGGAGTACTTCACACATCATTAGCAAAGAACTAGTCACTGACGAAAATAGAACCATGTGACGGTTCAACTAAATGGTCACGCTCAGTGTATTTATTCTCTAACAAGCACCTGTATGCTTACTTTACTATCCCCACACTAGTGACTTGAGATTCATCACCTCAACTTAGAAGTGTAGCATACACCGGCCTATCCGAAAATATTATTGTCCTTATAATATTCCTATGGCTAGGAGCATTTAAGAATCTTTTACAAAGAAATATATATATCTCAAATTCCTAACTTTTAGGAATATATTTTCTTAACAATGATTTAATGGACAATTCGTGTAAACATATTATACTGCTAACAATAAATATGAATAAAACGTGCCCTTTATTAATTAAAGAAAAATACAAAATATGTCCATAAGCTTATGTTACCGATTGGCTTTAGGGTATATTACTAACATATCATTGGTTATATTTTTACTTTAGCAGGTGGTGCTGTATATTGAAAATCTAAAAAGCAAACTATTATTGCTAATTCAATTATGGAAGCCGAGCTTATTGCTTTAGATTCAGCAAGCG
Organism: Tillandsia fasciculata; assembly: GCA_029168755.2. NCBI lineage: Eukaryota > Viridiplantae > Streptophyta > Magnoliopsida > Poales > Bromeliaceae > Tillandsia > Tillandsia fasciculata. The sequence continues at coordinate 7,145,362 of CM054951.1, read as the reverse complement.
AGGAAGCTAGTTGGTTGAGAGATTTATTGTCTGAGATTCCATTTCTGGATAAACCAATTCCATCTGTGTTGATGCATTGTGATAGCACCGCTACTATTGGTAGAGAAAGAAATCGTTATTATAACGGTAAATCCAGATCCGTGAGAAGAAAATACAATATTGTGTGATCACATATGAACAATGGTATTATTAATGTAGATTATATTAAATCTACTGATAATCTAACAGATCCCTTAACCAAGGTCTTGGGAAGAGAAATGAACTAGAGTAGGGGATAGGGTTAAAGCCCATAACATCATGAACCACGTATGAGGATACCCAACCTGATGATTAGAGATCCTGAAAGTCGTGTTCAATGAGAAAAACGAATCATATGGTGGTCGTAAAAAAATGTATAACATATAGATCTACGTGATCTAATATTTACTTATCCTTATGGTGTGAGTGCATTCATCCTGTAATGTGTTTGAGGTAAAAAAAAATTTATTTTTTTTTTTAAAAAAAAGTGGGGGAAAGATTATGGTTGGTCTGTAATATTGATTTGTCTGTATAAGCCCCGTATAAGTCCAAAACTCTTAACATATTAATAATTTGGGTCCAACAAATTTTACTACAAGTTCAAACCCCCTTAATAGATCATTTGCGAATACAAGCTTGGGTTATTTATGAACACAAGCTTATGGGTCTCATCAAAGTTCCGTCGATTTTTTAAGTCGGATTCTATTTTTGTGCCCAGTGGGACTTACATTATAGTAAATTGTTTGTTTAAAAATTCAATTTCAAAAAAAACAAATTATATTCAAATTGAATTTTGAATTTTGAATTTTCAATCAAATTTCAAAATATTTTTCACCGACTTATCCAAATTCATATCCAAATCTCCAATCAAATCTTAAATATCTCTCAATTCAATTTTGAACTTTCCTCGTTCGTTAATCGTTTAATTTTGAAATTTGAACATATTCAATTTTAAAATTTGAATTTTTAATTTGAACATATCTTTTCAATTTTGAAATTTGAAATTTAAAATTCGAACGAGGTTCCCACGTATTTTCCTCAACGAACCAACGCACGTCGTTCCTCAACGAACCCACATTTTCTCGCTAACCCTTCAACGAATCCCAACGAATCCCACACGATATTTCTCTGCCACTCCCCACTATAAATAAAGGGGAATCTTCTTTTGGCCTGGTCTGAAATAACCTCCCGTATTCCACACAAAAATAACCTCCCGTATCCCACCACAAAAAAGACAACTTTCCATTTTTTTTTCCACCACAAAAAAAGAACGTCCGATATTGTCCCATATTCCGCCACAAAAAAAAAAACCCGTTCCTCATCCTCAAGCGCCGATCGACTCCACCTCCTCCGATCGACTCCACCTCCTCCGGTCAACTTCCTCAAGCTCCTCCGGTCAACTTCCTCACCTCCTTCGGTCAACTTCCTCGACTCCTTCGATCGACTCCCCTCAACCTCCTCCGGTCAACTCCTTCGATCAACTTCTCGGCACCCGCGTATTTCTCAGTAAAAATTAATTTATAAAAAAAAAAAGAGAAAAAAATAACAAATAAATTTTCTTTGAAAGCCGGTTTGGGACCTCTTCGGACGCCCCTTACTCAGGTTGAAAAAAGAAAGAGAAAAAAAAGAAAGAAAAAGGAAAGAAGAAAAAAATAATAAATTTTCTTTGAAAGCCGTTTGGGACCTCTTCGGACGCCCCTTACTTCAGGTTGAAAAAAAAAAAGAAAAAAAAAAAAAAAAAAGAAAAAAAAAAAAAAAGAAAAAAGAAAAAGAAAAAGAAAAAAAAAAAAAAGAAAAAAAAGAAAGAGAAAAAAATAAATAAATAAATTTTCTTTGAAAACCGGTTTGGGACCTCTTCGGACGCCCCTTACTTAAGGTTGAAAAAAAAAAAAAAGAAAAGAAGAAAAAAAAATAATAAATTTTCTTTGAAAGCCGGTTTGGGACCTCTTCGGACGCCCCTTACTTCAGGTTGAAAAGAAAAGAGAAAAAAGGTTGAAAAGAAAAGAAAAAAAAAAGAGAAAAAAAAAAAGAAAAATAAATAAATAAATTTTCTTTGAAAACCGGTTTGGGACCTCTTCGGACGCCCCTTACTTCAGGTTGAAAAGAAAAGAGAAAAAAGGTTGAAAAGAAAAGAAAAAAAAAAGAAGAAAAAAAAAGAAATAAATAATAAATTTTCTTTGAAAACCCGGTTTGGGACCGCTTCGACGCCCCTTACTTCAGGTTTGAAAAGAAATGAAAAAAAAGAAAAAAAAGAAAAGTCAACAAAGCTGGTTAGGACCTCTCCGGACGCCCTAACTTTAGGCTTAAAGAAAAGAAAAAAAAGAAAGTCAACAAAAACCCAAAACCGATTCGGATGATTTCTTCGGACATCCGGATTTAGGTTCAGTCAAAAGGAGATTTCATTGGACCCCACATCAAGAATAAAATAACGGGGATTTCTTCGGGCCCAAAGATAAAATAAGGGACTTTTTTTTGACCCCGAATCAAATAAAATAAAAGGGGATATCGAAATAAATAGAAATTTCTTTGAATCCAGATTCAATGCCAAACAAAATTCAAACGAGGCCTAATCAACTTGGAGTCCAAGTCCAATTCAAAGAGGCATAATAAACGAATGCAACTCTTTGTTAAATAAGGCTCACCCCATATGAAGGCCTCAAATTTACCCATATGAAAATAAGGCCCAATCCGCATACGGATCCCAAATCCAATCCACATATGACATAAGGCCCAATCCATATATGGGTCCTAAATCCAACCCACATACGGATCTCAAATCCAATCCACATATGACATAATGCCCAATCCATATAGGGGTCCTAGATCCAATCCACATACGGATCTCAAATCCAATCCACATATGACATAGGCCCAATCCATATACGGGTCCTAAATCCAGCCCACATACGGATCTTAAATCCGATCCACATCCACATATGACATAGGCCCAATCCATATACGGTCTTAAATCCAGTCCACATACGGATCTCAAATCCAATCCACATATGACATAATGCCCAATCCATATAGGGGTCCTAGATCCAATCCACATACGGATCTCAAATCCAATCCAATATGACATAGGCCCAATCCATATACGGGTCCTAAATCCAGCCCACATACGGATCTTAAATCCGATCCACATCCACATATGACATAGGCCCAATCCATATACGGGTCTTAAATCCAGTCCACATACGGATCTCAAATCTCATCCACATATGACATAAGGCCCAATCCATATATGGGTCCTAAATCCAATCCACATACGGATGTCAAATCCAATCCACATATGATATAGGCCCAATCCATATACGGGTCTTAAATCCAGTCCACATACGGGTCCCAAATCCAACCCATATATAACATAGGCCCAGTCCACATACTACCCCAAATCCAGTCCAACCCGCAAATAAAACCCAAAACACATTCGATCCACAAATAAAACCCAAAGCTCAATCCAATCCATAAATAAAACCCAAAACCCATTCAATCTCATAGCCTTAACACATATAATTAAGGCAAAATCATATTCAAACCGACTAGATTCTAAATCATATACTTAGAATTTAGTCAAATCCAATTCGATCGAGCTCTAATACATATACTTAGAGTTCATCCAAACCAAGCCAACTAACCCTAATACATATACTTAGGGTGTAGTTAACCTTTTACTCTAGCACATATATCTAGGGTAGAAACCAAATCAACTCAACTAATCCTAATACATATACTTAGGGTTAGTCAACCTTTTACTCTAGCACATATAACTAGAGTAGAAGACATATCAAACTCGGCCAATCCTAATACATATAGGACTTAGCCACCGCCTACTTTCGAGTAACATCAAATCCGATCCACCTCAATACATATCCTTGGGGTTTGGTCTCTCCACTTTGGAACATACGCCAAATATGGAATAAAATATAATTGGACTCTAATACATATACTTAGAGCCAATTGAACCCAATTAAACTCTAACACATATAATTAGAGTTTAATATCGACTAATCCTCAACACATATAAGCAGGATCAAGTCAATTTCAAATCCATCTAAATCCTAACACATATACTTAGGATTTAGTCAAGTATTGGGATACGATTTATTCTATCCTCCCCGCAAAGGTCTCTTAATCGAAGGTGCCCCAATCACAAGGGGGTAATTAACGATAGATGCTCGCGTCTATTGGAAGTCATGGATCCGCAATACCTGATACCCACACATATACCCATCCACATACAAATACTCATCTGAATCGTGAATACCATCCCACGGAAAACCCCCAGGTGAACCGCGCGAGGTGGGTCATTCGGGATCGCAGACATAATGGAATGAGGGTTGAGTTATTACACTCTTAATGGAGTCTGTTGCTCTTATGACCAGGGTGTCAGAATTACAGAAGCGCCCTTGACAAATTTCACCTATGTGAGCATGGAAGTGGGGCCACTTCCTATGAGAATGAGTTTTTTCTCAAAAATGCTCATGAAAACCATGATTAGTACAAGGCCGAAACATGCTAGCTAGTAAAGCTCATGTCAACACCTGGATTGTTATATCTGAGTAGTGACACTCTATTTCTTTAAGTAGCCAAAGTTCAAGTCTGAGACTACTCTGGCTCTGGAGTAGAAATTATTGTTTCACTAAGTGAAGGTTTAATGCAGAGCACGCCTTCTTTATGTATAACGATCCCTATTTGATCGTCAAACTCTCTTTAATAATAAAATAAATAAGAAAATGTTGTAACATTTTATTAAATGAATTATTAATTTTATTAACCTATGCAACTAGTGATACTACTACTAGTTATTTCCTCTTGCATTCATTCATATAACCTATTCATTTCAATTTATGAGATTAAACTTACAAAGAGAACTAACGTATAACTTTCAATACTAATTCTTATAACCTATTAAACAAAGCGAGTAACATGTTACCTTTCTCTCAAATTTTTTTTTCTTATAACCTATTCAAAGAGAATATTTATATAGTGAATTAATAAGATGGTTTTAATATGATGTACCCTATAGTCATGTAAAGCCTATATAAAGAGAGCTTCTCTACTCTCTTGAATATATACATCAATAACTAAAAGACTATTCTACTAGAGAGAGGTCAAAGAAAGGTGTTCTTTTTTGTTAGAGATTTGGGCTCGTCTACTTGTGCAGAGTTGGTGAAGTTGTGTGAGGATCGAGTTGTTATATCCTGAAGGGGACAAGTCAGTGTTCTGCTGCATCGGTTCGAGTGCTTTGCCTACCGTAGAGGGCTTGAATCTCCTTGAAGAGAGCAAGATATCCGTGCCTCAGCTTGATCAACTCGTTGACACTTTTCATATTTTTTTTTTGTAGTCTAACATCTATTTTGTGTATTTACAACAACACCTTTCTTGCTCTCAAATCATTTTTGCTCCTTTCTTGCTCTCAAGCATTGCTCTCAAAGCAATGAAAGTGTTGGGCTTTGACCTTCGCTTTAGTGGACACGGTCGAGGCGGCGGATTGCGGTGATGATAGCGGTGGGTGCGGCGGCAGCTGCGGATGCAGTAGGAATGGCAGCTTGGGCGGCATGATCGGCGGCTTTAGAGACAGACGTGGGCAGTGGTGGCGACAACGATAGACATGATAGCGGCGGCAGATTAGACGGCAACTGCAGCAGACAGGAAAAAAAGAAAGACCACAACTTCTCTTTTTATTTTATTATTATTTTTTTGCACGGTTACTTTCTCTTCTTCTTCTACTTTTTTTTTATTTTTTATTTTTTTACTTGCTTTCATTCGCTTTCTTTCACTTTCTTTCACTTTCTTCTTGCCCAAGCTTGTTATTTTTTTACTTACTTCGTTTCACTTTCTTCTTCTTGTGGTGAATGTGTTCTCAATAGATATAGTGATGATTGTGTGAAATTCTGTGAATCGAAGGAAAATATCAAATTCTTCTTGTGGTGAATGTGTTCTCAATAGATATAGTGATGATTGTGTGAAATTCTGTGAATCGAAGGAAAATATTAAAAATTTGTTAGCTATAATGTTGGATTGTGATTATGAATTTTTCGGAATCGAACAGATAATTTTATTTTTTTTTTTATTTTTTATTTTTTTGAGAGTGAGAGATAAGAAAGAGATGGGTAATTTTCCCTTTTATTATTTTTTATTATTATTATTTTTAGGAGAGAGATAAAAAATAATAAAAAAAAATAGAAAAAGAAGACAAAGTAACAATGCAAAAAAAAATATAATAAAATAAAAAAAAAGAAGTTGTGGTCTTTCTTTTTTTCTTGTCTGGTTGCTGTCCAAGCTGCCGCCGCTGCTATTATGTCCATCGTTGTCGCCACCACCGCCCACGTCCGCCGATCCTACCGCCCAAGCCGTCCGCCAATCCTACCGCCCAAGCTTGTGGGTGTGCGTCTTTCCTTCTGTGCGTGAATGTGTTCTCAATAAAGTGTGTGAATGTGTTCTCAATAGATGTAGTGATGATTGTGTGAAATTCTGTGAATCGAAGGAAAATATTAAAGATTTGTTAGGTATAATGTTGGATTGTGATTCTAAATTTTTCGGAATTGAACAGATAATTTTTCTTTTTCCTGTCCGCTACGTTTGCCGTCCAAGTTGCCACCACTATCATGTCTATCGTTGTCGCCACCACCACCGCCCACGTCCGCCTCTGAGGCAGTCCGCCTCTGCCTCTGAAGCCGCAGTCTGCCTCCGCCTCCACCTCTGAACACATCCCCTCTGTGCGTGAATGTGTTTTCAATAGATATAGTGATGATTGTGTGAAATTCTATGAATCGAAGGGAGATATCAAAGATTTGTTAGTTATAATGTTGGATTGTGATTCCGAATTTTTTCTTTTATTATTTTTATTTCTTTTGGGAGTGAGTGATATGAAAAAGATGGATAATTTTCTCTTTTATTATTTATTATTATTAATTTTTTTTAGGAGAGAGATAAGAAAAAGATAAGATAGAAGAGAAAAAAAAAAAAACTGTGAGAGGGAGAGGGAAAGATGAGAGACTGGCAGGTGAACTTTCAAAACTCTCAATTAATAGTATGCATAGCTATAGATAGATAGATGTATAGATATAGATGTATAGATGTATAGATAGATGTGTAGATGTATAGATGTATAGATGGTTGTTTTGTGTTATTTATTTTTTTTATTATAAGTTTTATATTAAAAATTAATTGCATTTGTTTTTGGTAAATTTTATATTTTATTCAATTAAGTATAGGTATATAAAAATTTGAGCATGAATACGTACGAATAATTTTAGTTTTCATATATACATGAGGATAATATCTAATATGTCTTTTCAAATTTTAAAAATATCTTATTTATTCTTAGAAGGTTAAACTATTGTTATTGATTTTGTCACGCCTCGAGTTTAAAAATTCAGTTTTTTTTTTTTTTTTTTTTTTTTTTTTTTTAATCAGAGTTCGCAAAATCGGGCGTAACAGACCGCCACACATATAGGAAATCCTCTATCCAAACGGACAAAGTCTCCCCTATACATGTACGGCTAGGCAAGTACAATATCATACAATCAGAGATCAAGTACAGATAACCTAACTAATAACTGAAATAAAACCCAATCAGTTTAAGCATATACTAAGTCATACAAGTCCTCAAATATATGAAAACAACTAAGTACTGGAAGTAAACCTACCATAATCATAATACAAATCCAAAATAGTGTAACTGATCACATCACAAAATGTCAGATCCTTAGGGGGACAGCTCTATCGTGAACATCTCACCAAACCGTCCCGACATCTCACCACCCAACAGACCTGAAAAATAGTCACCCAGGGGGTGTGAGATACATCGACAGTGTATCCCAGTGAGCACGACGAGCCGAGAAATAGCTAATCGTACCTACTGGATACTAAAATCTGCGGATAGTAACTGATCAATGGGTATAGGCTGAATAAGCAATAAGAGCAATAATAATACTGGAATAGGCGTGCTGAAACAAGGAATACAACTGCAGATGTCAAATAAATGCTGAAAATAAATGACTGTATAAAATCGAGCAAAAAACTGAGTGATCAAATAACAGGTCTACTAAAAATCAAAGTATACTGATAGATGATGCTAATCATGCTGTAGTTGACAAATCAAAATATAAATGACAAATTTGATAGTCCTGTAAATTTCAGTCACAAGAGATACTATTGAAGCAAATATGATAATCCATAAGTATCGGTGCTATAAAAGAAAGGTACCGCTAATCTGTGCCAGTCCTACTAGAAGAATGTATCATAATCATAATGCTGTGTATATACGGGTACAGAAGTATCAGAATCAATCATGGTGGTAATCAAATCTAACAGAAGTAAAGCATGCTAATACATGGAAGTATATGAGCTATGCATCAATCACAAGAATATCAAGTATCCCATCAATGCCACTATTGGTCACGAGGACCTCAGGCAACGCCACTGATCCGCACCCCATCCGCTGACATAACCCTGCACTCACAGATGCTATCGGGGGCTCACGGGTCTTTCCTCTAGACCACTTTACCGGTAAAGAACACTACGATGGTGGCCAAACCGTCAGTGTACGTGAAGTACAGCAGTGCGTGGCAATCATCATGCTATGCTCAAGCTCGCGATCTAATGACCGGGTAGTCGGCAACATGCCGAGATCCCAACAGGGAATCAACTATCTGTATATATCGATCAAGGGTCTATCATGCATATCTGAATATAAGGGCAAATATCTTTGGATATAAATGCAGAACATAACCAATGGCAGGAATCAACAATCATGATCAGACAATGACAATCTACTGTACTCAGATATGAAACTGACAAGCATGTATACAGGATATGTCCAAGGAGATCAATGTCAATCATGTGGAGTATATGGCATATAGGCAAAATCATCAGGGCTAAATCAAGAATAGGCAAAATCATCAGGACTAAATCAAGAACAGGCAAAATCATCAGGACTAAATCAAGAACAGGCAAAATCATCAGGACTAAATCAAGAACAGGCAAAATCATCAGGACTAAATCAAGAACAGGTAAAATCATCAGGACTAAATCAAGAACAGGTGTCCGACTGGACTAAAGCAACCAGAGGGCCGAAAAGATAAAGCCCGGACTGATGATAACCCACCTCAATGTAGGCTGATCCCGAACTCCCGCTAGACTATTGGGAGGCTGGTGCTGAACTGCTGAGACCTGAACAGAAACTGGAATCAGAAACAGACTCACTCATACCCATCCCGTCAACACTATAATAATATGACGTTAACACGGGGAATTTAGCCGAAGCTAGACTTTTACCAGAATTTCTAAAAAATTCCCGAAACACTGAAACTGACCCCCCGACAGTCTATATACATCCAAACGCTGCCAAACCACACCTAGTGGCTCTAAACATCATCACCTCGATGTTCGGGCAGACAGGGGCAAAACCATAAATTTTCGGTGTCCAGACGTTGCCATAACCGCTTTTGTAACTCCCAGAAAGCCTAATTCGCCTTCGGAGTCTTCCGACGAAATACCAAAAACACTGGACCAGCCAGGTCAGTGTCGGGGATAACCAGAGGCGACAATTGACGACCAGAATCCAAACTAGAACGCGAAACTCGCGCCGTAAACCGTAAAACCGGCAATTTTGCCAATTTACGGAACGGTATCCGATTCCCGCTCAACAAGAGCCTACAGAACTCTAACAAAATGGCTAGATGGTGCGTAAGTACTGTCTAAAGACAGCCAGCATGTTACATTTGCAACTTAATCCATAATTTTCCTTAAAATCGCATAATTACACCTATTTGAACACTATTTTGACCCGTTCTTCCAAACCAGGAATCCAAAGACAGTACCGTAAGTTTCAGCGCGTCCGTTACGACGAGTCGAAGCTCGTGCTCACCATTTGGGAGCAGCACGAGACCCGAGGAAAACTTCGGGCCATAAAATTCCTCTCTAACATAGCCAAATAGCATTTTTGTTTCTCCGGCTCATCAAGACCTATTTCTAACACAAGCATCACGTTCAGTGACTCCAAATTAGCCAGGAGCACACTGTCGCGGCTTTGCAAACAGCCCCAAATGCTACTACGGCCAACTATTCACATAAAACTTAGTTTTAATACAACTTTAAATCCACTCATCAAAATCTAAATTGTTATATATCAAAATGTCTCTGGACAGTGCCAGGACACCAGTGCTCACCATTGGGAAGACCAAAATTTGCTGGATAAAGAAGATCCAACCCACAAGCTCTCTAACATTTCGACAATGCCCCCCACACACATCCACTCAGACCCTATTTGATCTGAAGTGAGCACTGAGCTCAGGGGACAGTGTGGAACATCTTTCATATACAAATCGAAACCTAAATCCAAACACAACTTCTTTGAAGCATTTCCTCGAACACCTAGAGTGCACTATTAGTTATCAAGCACCCAAGCTTACCTCAAGCTTGATCTCTGCAGAGAGACCACCTGGGGGCTTCTAAGATGGAAGGGAAAATTATTTGGGATGGTTAGAGGGTACCTGTGTGGTTGGCTGGCAACCAGAGGCGACGGCGGCGGCCGGAGAAGGAGCTCGGGCAAGCAATAATGGTGCAACCACCAAGATGGAAAACCTACGTCAAAAGCTTCATATAAAATGACAAGAAGCCTACAACAGGTCCTACAAGCATACCTGGGTCACTGGCCGGCAGCGGTAAGCGCCGGCGACGCGCGGCGGCGGAGCTCGGCCAATAAACATGGTGCAATCCCAGAGAAGAGAAAACCCGCGTTAGGTTTCACATGCAAGTGCTTGGTAAGCTTCACAGAGGTCAAGGGATCATACCTGAGCCGCTCTCCCATCGGACGGAGCTCCGGCGATCGCCGGAGATCAAAATCTCCAAAACTTGGTGATTCCGGCCACTATTAATGGCGGATTCCGGCCGGCGAGGCTTGGGCCGGCGCAACATGGACCAAAGTGTCCCTCTCGGTCCCCTGATGCTTGGTGACGTGGTGGCCGACGGCGTGGGTGCACGGCGGCGCCGGACGGCGAGGTTCGGCCGCGGTTCAAAAATGGCCGATTCTAGGGCTAGCCGGATCTCCGCGGATCCTCCACCGATCAACTCCAGAATTTGGGAGCAGCTTGCAGTCACCGAGAAGACCAAGATAAACGGTCTTGATCTTGATTTTGTCGATCGGATGAAGCTAGTTATCATCCTCGGCCGAAACAAGGAATTCCAGCAATAATTCGCTCCCGCCGACGGCCGGGACAACGGCGACGGCTCGGGCTTCATAGGTAGGGTCTACTCTAAGTAAGGAAGATATAGAGACACTTCTTGGGCCTTTTAAAAATACAAAAATTCTAACCCTTACCTCGCCGGAAAACGAGGAAGATGGAGATGGCCGCGGCGGCGCGCGGCGGACCTGGGCACCGGGGTTCCTTGGCTCGACTTCAACCGCACAGAGAGGCACCCAGATTTACTTTGGACCACCAACACTTCCAAAAACCCTCCCCAACACCAACCATCCGAGAAAACTAAGGTTGCTATGACCTTCTTGGGCTTCTCCGGCGACGGATCGGCGGCGACCGGTGCGCGACCTCCGGGGAGTGCGGCAGAGGGAGAGGAGTTGTTGGATCTGGCGGCTGCTGGGTAGAGCTACGGCTTTAGGGTTTCCAAAAACCCTAACCTAGTTGGTGTATAAGTAGTGCATTGAGCACAATTGCTCTTTAGTCCCTAGAACTTCATTATTTCACACCCAGTCCTTCACAGCATACTCTTCTTACATTCAGGTCCTTCTCCAAAGAGCCGCACGCAAAACGGAGCATAAAAAGGGTGTATTGCGCAAAATACCGCATTTTCCACTGTATTTCACGCTTTTCGAGGTATTTTCGTCGTCGAATCAAAAAACGGACTTCGCCACGACGTCCGGCTCGACGAATCCTATTAGATAGTGATTTTTGTTTTTCGACAAAGTGCCCGGATAATTTCTCGGTCCATAATAACTATACAGAGATACAATTTATCACGCTTTTCGAGACTCTAGGGTTATCAAACGGAAATTCCGTCAGCGCCATTGCGTTCAAATCATCGAAACGGATCGAAACGACTACCTGGATGACTATGTTCGGACTCCGAACAGTGAATTAGTCCGCATTGCATTTGATGAAGTTCCGAAATTTGGGGTTACTGTTCATCTACAGTATTTAACTTAAGTGACACTGTGCGCATGCCACTGTTTCATTGGTCGCGACATTCGCCCGCTTCTTCGCTGATTTCTGGAAGATCCGACCGTCAGATCAAAAGGTACTGAATATGAATCTCGCTCAGTTTGACGAGACGATCGTAACGGTCAACTCGGATTTCCAAGATCATGTCCGGATTAGAAAATAGCCTTTTTGCTTTGTAAATTGTGCAAATTGCATACTGGCGATTGACCAAGTAGGTCAATATAGGACTTTTGAATCCAAACTCCGGCTCAAATTTTACTTTTAATCTATGTATTAAAAATAAAATATTTCGAATTATTACAGATTTTTTTTTAAAATTCAAATATTCCTACATTTTTAATAGAATTGAGATGATGAAAGAATATTTTAGTAATTAAAGAATAAACTTAAAAAACTTTGAATAGTAATAAAGAGTAAATAAGTAAAAGCTTTTATTATTTATTATTGTTCAAATAATATTTAAATGTATATCTGATTTATATTCGAATTAAAAAAAATATCTGATTTTAACAAATTCGTTTTTAGCGAATATGATAATAAAAATTTAGCAAATCTATTTATTCCAAATGAAACGTATAATATATATCCACACATAATTCATTCAAAGATGAAAATATTTTCATGGATGGTACCCATACACCCAATTTTCATGGATGGTAAAATTTATTCTATTTTAGAATGAATGGGTTTAAAATTTACATCTCATTTATATCAAAATTTAGCATCCCATATATATTTATATAATAAAAAATAAAAATAAATATGGATGTGAATATAAGGATGAACTTTCTTTACTAGTTGCATTAATATAATTAATAAAATTTATTTTATTTTAAAATAAATGGGTTTAAAGTGTTCATCTCATTTGTATTAAAATTTAGCATCCCATATATATATTTATATCAAAAATAAAAAATAAAAAAATAAATATGGATGTGGATATGATTTCATCAAATATCCGCCCGATCCGTTTTCGCACTACATAAAACCCTAGTGACCGTATAAATAATGCAATACTAATAATAAAATCAGTGAAATCAAATCCCTCTCCAGCAACGCGCGCGTTAGCGCTCGGAGGGAGAGAGAATCGAACTCCAAAATTTTGAATACCACTTCACTCATCGCTCTCCCCCCCCCCCCCCCCCCTCTCTCTCTCTCTCTCTCTCTCTCTCTCTCTCTCTCTCTCTCTCTGTAGATGTTGTTCCTATTATTGGGGGATCAAATCGCTATTTCACTTTGATTTTAAATTACAGTGAGATTGTTGAAGATGCGTCCCCAAATTCAGCAGATTTGTTTGACCAGGTATGCAGATCTTGTTGATTGGCACTGTTTCATCGCCATTTGTTTTCCTCGATCGTTCCGAATCGATTTTGTGTTCTCTTATTCTCTTTTCCTGGTAAATTTGCTTGTTCTAGTCTGTAGTTTTATGTTGTTTGATGTCTATTAGCTATTTAGGGCTTGGCATCTAACTCTTTCTTGTTTAAAAGTTCACGCCTTTTCACCGTCGCAGCCTGGAATCTCGTAAAAATCGATACTTGGAAGATCGGAGATTGGGCAGCTTTCGAATTCGAGTTTGCGCTAAAAATCTGGTTTTCTTTTACGCGGCAATGTAGGCCAGAGCGATCGCATCTCAAATGATGATGATGTGGGGTTAAAAGGAATTGGGAGTATTTTGCGGCAAGTGACGGGCGAAACCCTTTAATTACATAGGATTAGGAACGATTAGATGTTGTGTTTTTCTTGCAAAATTTGCTTGTTCTAGTTCGTGATTTTATGTTGTTTGATATCTATTAGCCATTTGGATTTACTATCTTACCCTTTATTGCTTAAAAGTTCATGCCTTTTCTCTGTCACAGCCTGTAATCTCATAAAAATCGATACTTGGAAGATTGTAGATTGGAGAGCTTTCGAATTGGAATTTGCACTCAAAATCTGTTTTTGTTACGTGACAGCGTAGGCGGAAGTAAGCCAACTCGAAAGATGATATAGGTTTAAAAGGAATTGGAAGGTGCTTTTTTTGGCTTACATATATATATATTTTTTTTGAGAGGAAGGTAGCAGGCTACTGCGTCATCCATTTGGAAAGTGAACTAAGCTACAATATGAGGCAACGGGGCTGCAAATTGAAAAAAAAAAAAAAAGAATTATGGAGAGCAAAAACAGTCCCAAAGGTGCCAAAGAGAATGAGACCCAACCATCGCATTACTCACATTTAGTTTCACATGCTTAAAATCCTTCTAATCCGCTCTAGCCAAATTGGCCACCACACTGCAACAATTGTTCGTAATTTGCAGGCCTCTAAGGCACCTGCTTTATGTCTACATACCTCTCAAAGCCTGCCAGTAGAAGAGCAGTGAAGCAGAAATAGCTTATTTGCTAGCAGCCCCTCCAACACTTGTTTGGTAAAATGACATCCCATAAAGAGATAGTCCACAGTTTTGGTCTTCTCCAAACAAAGCACGCAGCTCTCATCTCCGCTCCACCCTTTTTTCAGGAGGTTATCCATTGTGAGTACTCTTTTTTTCAAAATGAGCCATACGAGGATTTTGACTTTTAAGGAGGATTTGATCTTTCACAGTTGAGCAAAGCTCCTTTCACAGTTGAGCAAAGCTCCTATCAGTGACTCCACCATCTTGCAAAAAGATATAGAGCGATTTGACCGAGAACTTTTCGGATTGGGTCCATCTCCATTTAACCTCATCTTTTCTATTGAGCAGTGAAAAGCCGTAGGATGCCTCTTTAAGCTCTGTGATCAACTCTCTGTCAAGCTGCGAGCTAGGAGTGAGCCCTGACAGAATCTTTCGCCACCTCCGTCCGTTTCGGCCAAGGCAATCTTTTACTCTATAGGTTTTACTTGCTATATGGTCAAAAATTCGTGGGAAAAGAGTCCGCAAGGAGGTCTGACCACACCAAATATCCGTCCAGAAGCATACTCTCTGCCCATCCCTGATTGAGTTGGTCACTCCACATTTAAAAATTTCCCTAGTCGAAATCACGCTCCACCACCGTTGAGAATAAGGCCGGAAGGAGTCACCTTCTCGAAGTCGGTTCCTCCGGTAGTAGTAGATCCCTTTAATGAGGGGACCCCACAGGTGATTCCTGTCAAAGAGCAACCTCCACTACCATTTGGTCAAAAGGGCAATATTCATATTCTCTAAATCCTTGGCCTCTAACCCTCCATCGTTTCTGTTCCTACACACAATCTTCCACTGCACCAAGCATTGCCCTCCCGCTACAGTAACCTTTCTTTCCAGAAGAAAGCCCTCCGAAGGGCTTCTATGCATAGTTAGTTAATTCGAATTCGGCAAAAATTTGGTACGGGTATAATACGGATAAAATTCGTATCCTAATTTTTCAATTCATTGAAAAATATGGTTTAAAAAATGGTTTCGTCAATTATTAGGATACGCGATTTATACGAATTATACGTTCACCAATCACTTGTTATCCGGCTATCCAAACCACTTCGGGCGAAAACATCTTTGAATTTATTGTGGAAGAAGCCCTTTTATCCCCTTCCCTATAGATTGTCCTACCTTCATCTACAACCATTTCAATGGCATATTCTCTTCTTCTACCATTAGCCACTGCGTGGAAGTATTTAGTGTTGTCGTCCCCATCCTTCAACCAGCGCTGCCTGGCTCGAGACTTCCACAAAGTCTCATCTTCTAAGATGTCCTTAAGTTGTTTCTTGAGTCGTGTCTGGGTCTTCCAATGTTGTGGGGACAAACCATACAGCTTTTGAATTTCTTCGGAAATAGCCTTCTTGGTCTTCGAAATGTTGTAAAAGGATGAAGAGCATCATTCTTTGATTCTCTTACGACAGTGCTTAAGTTTAGCGACAAAAGTGAGGACGCTAGAGCTTTTAGTCAGGGCTTCCATTCACCATACTAGCGCCAGATTATTAAAGCCTTCCAATGATAACCAAACACTTCAAATATGCACATACACCTTTTCTTTCTGCCACTTGTAGAGAGCAAAATCGGTGTATGATTTGAAATAATTCTAGGTAACGCCACTACTTTAGTAAGGGGGACAGCCTGGTCCCATTCAGTAGAAATCAGAAAATGGTCAAGCTTGGCCAAGGTTGGGATTTCTGCATGTTGGACCACGTGTAGCTCTGATTACCTAACGGCAAGTCAATCATCTCTAGTTCGTTGAGGAGGTCGTTGAACATGGTCGTTAATCGGCTTTTCCAACTCTTGCCTCTTCTCTTTTGCTGGTTTCTAGTAAGGTTAAAGTCCTTACATATCGCCCACAATCCTATGCAAACACCTTTTAGAGCCGCCAATTTTGTACAAAACTCTTTCATTTCCATGTAATATCACAACTTTTCGTGTAACGTTTTACCCTCCTGCTAATAAAGCATAAGTTAGAGGAAACCGAATTAACGGATTTATTTAAGTTGATAATCTTAAGGTGCGGGTATTTTTCTGTGATAGAGCTCGAAAAACGGTGAACGGCGGTGCGACCGGATCCGAATTCCGACTTACGGATCCCCCAGAAAGGGGTTTTTAGGATCGTGGTAACTGTAGTGTGTATCGGAATCCATGCAAAAGATCCTGCACGTTTTTCGAGGAGAAAAGAAATTATCTCTTGGGATTAAGTAATTATTAATTAATTATTAAATACCCGGATGTGGATTTCTACGGTACGTATCAAGGGAGAGAAATCATTCTTCCCGAAAAAAAATTCTAGCCGGAGAGAAAAGAAAGAAAGAGGAAGGGAAAATCCTAATCGGAGGAGAAAAGAAAGAAAGAAGGAGAAAGCGGAGGGACCCGATCGACGTGCCGGAGACCGGAGAACGAGACGCCATCATATACGGGGAGCGGATCCGGATCCTCAGCGCCGAGAAGGACGAGATCGGATCATCGTCCCCGATAGATCGAGGTTAGCGCTTTTCCCTTACGATTTCATCGTTATAGAGTTTGATGTTTGGGGTCCTTCGCCGTTTTTGTTACTTTTACCGCCGCCGCCGCGAAACCCTAGGGCACCGCCGCCGCCGCCGCCGCGGAAGACCCTAGGGCATCGCCACCGCGGAAGACCCTAGGGCATCGCCGCCGCCGCCGCACCTTGAGCGGCGCCGCGCGTGGCAGGGACCCGCGCTGCCGTATAGCACGTAGCGCAGGCGCCGCGCGGGGCAGGTGCCCTCGTGGCCACATCGCGTGCGGCACCGCGCGGGGCAGGCGCACGCGCGGCCGCCGCATGCGCCGCGCGGGGCTGGAGCCCGCGCGGTTGCCGCATGCGCCGCACGGGGCTGGAGCCCGCGCGGTTGCTGCATGTCTGCTTGCGCCGTAAGGGGCAAGCGCCCGCGCGGCTGCACTGCACGCGGTGCCCGCGCCGCGCGAGGGCTGCTTCGTCGCCGCCGTCGTCGCCGCCGCCGCCGCGAGCCGTTAATCCTTTTGTTTGCGCTTTCGGAGTCGTGTTTTCTGATAAGAGTTTTATCTTACCTATTCTGCCCTGTAGGGGGACTTTCTTTTAGGTCCGGGTGTCGTCCGAAGGTGCGGGTCGATTTGCGGAGTTTCGGTCGACGCGATTTAAGGTGGGTACCTTTTCGGTATTTTCGGTGTGTAGTCGTTCCCGTGTTTTTGTGAGATTAAAGTAGATGTTTGGTAAATTGTCTAACCCCATTGCATGAGAATCCCGTTTTATTTCTAACTGAGGCGGCTGAGGTCGCGGTGCTATCTTATATGCTCATATTTGCTTATATGCACACCGGCGGTCTGGCCACCTCACAGGGTGTATTTTTCTGGAAAGATGGTAGGATTGCCCGTGTACCCCACGACTAGGGATGATGGGGACCCCTCACGGTGAGGCGACTGCTCCTTGGGCAGTAGAGGGGTTGGAGGCACCAAGAAATGAGCGCGGTATTTGGGGTTAGTGCGCAACATGTTTTAAATCTGGGGTAGGTGCCCAGCGTGATTGTGCTAGGGATTTAGCGATTCATGAGGGGGAAGTGAATGCTCTTGTGTATCGGTTTGTCATTTCAGTTTATAGCATTTACTTGTTTATCATCTACTTTATCAGTCACTGACTACTTACACTGTGACAGGTCCAAGCAGGGGTGGGAACCGAGACGACGGTGAGGCAGCGTTTAGAGGACCCTAGCCAATGAGGCTATTAAACATTTCAGCTTTATGGTTATCTTTTTTTGTTTTGGTTAGTATAGCTGTGATTGCTTGTGAATAGGTTATTGTGGATGTTGGATTGAGATCTTAGCTTAGAAATGACTTCTTATATCTGTGATTGTTGAGATTTATGAATGCGGCTTATTTTCAAATATAAAGATGATTTCAAAAGCGTTTTCAAACCAAGTGTCGTGTGGGCACTGATTTCTAAATATGTGGCTTTATCCTTTCAAGCAATGTTGCCGCTTAAAAGAGATTGCGAAAACGTTTTGTAAAATCGGGTGTCGTGTGGACACCGTCTTTCAAATCTATGGATTTATCTTTTCAAAAAGTGTGGTGATTATGATTGTATGGTTAGGTGTGATCTCTCTTTATTATTGCTCAATGATTGCATGGTTAAAGTACTAGTCGTGTTCGGAACGCCGTACATATACAAAGGAGGCTCTGCCCGTTTGGGGAGTGAATTTATATATGTGGCTGGTCTGGTGCTCACTGGAGGCAAGGTTTATTTAAAGAATATATATATATATATATATATGTTTTCCGCTCTTTTAGAACCTCCGGGGCGTGACATTCCATCCTAGGTAGGGGGTCGTATACATTCGTAACATAAAACGAGGTGCCGCTAGAGACATGCTTCAGATGAACGGTGAGGGAGAATTTACGCACTATGATTGAGCTGCACAAAAAGTCTCCAGAGCTCCAACAAGTTAAAATGCCCCCCCTGACGCCCTATGCGATTTGATAAATTTGCATCTATCGATAAAAGTTCCAACAAAGGATCGAAGAAAGGAACGAGAAACAACCTCCACTTTGGACTCTTGAAAGCAGAGAACAGACTCCTTAAGCTTAGATACGACAAATTTCACAAGACTTCTTTTACTCGAATCATTAAGTCCCTGGACGTTCCAACTACATAACTGAAACATTGGGAAAGCAAAGAAACAACACTCCAAATCTAAACTAGCACAACCCTATAGATCTAAGAAGAAGCGTGCAGGTAATTCAAGAAATTGCGCGCTTTGACGGCTTTCAAAGATATTCTGCACAAGGGGCTTTTCTTTTTGATCTTGCTGCTAGTAGACACACGAGAGTGAGGGAGCAAATTATTGTTGCTGCTCTGTTGGACGCTCGTTCCCTCTCTCTTCGAGCGCTCCGGAGTCTCACCCTCCATAAGCTGGGCTTTACGTGCTTTAGCCCTATCCAGCGTGCAATCCAAAATTTGGTTAGCCAAGCGGGGGCTCTTCTTGAGTGGGGACGCAAGAACCAGGGGGGGTCACCCAAGGGAACAGAGGACTTTGCCTCATCGTCAAACAACAACTCTTTGACTTGCACAGAGCCGGATCGAACAAGATCAGCAGCAGGTGCTGAGCTTGCAACGTCTTTGCCCTACCCCTGTCCGCAATATCTCCCCAGGTTCTAGACAGAAGCGATCTAGTCTGGCAACACCCCGTCGAGTTGAGAAGATCTGTGGTCAGCAACAAGGCGGGTGAGAGCTCCGGATAGAGAACCCGAAGTGTCAGGCTCTCCCAATTCAAAGCAATCCAATTGTGTTGAGAACCCACAGAGACAAGTGAAAGCCTGCTGACTGAAGCCTATTTAACTTCAACTGGCTCATGGGTCCGCTGCTCTTGGCAGGGTCGAAGTTGATGCAGACCCAGGAGAAGGCAAACTGCATCTCAGCACAAGACCAGGCCCTTGAGGCTTTGGATACCTCAACTCTGCTTGATTCCCCACCGGCCTCCGTCGCAACTGAGAAGAGGATCGTTGACAAATTACCCGATCGGTGAAACAAGGAAGCCCGCGAGGAGGGGACCACTGTTCGAGGGTCTTCAATTTTCTCCTTGGCAAGAAAATGAAGGTGCCCACCACCGCAGCGTCTTGATTCTCGCGTAGGTCAGAGCAACCTTTCCCTTATCTGCTCTTCTTCGGTAACCCGAATCCACTGTCACATTCGAAACCTTACCAGATGAGTCCTTTGTCCTCGACCGAAGAGGCCAAGAACCTATTGGGTAAATGCCACCGCCTTACTACTGTCTCCTTCTCTCCCCGATTCTCGAGAGATACTATCCACATCCGGCGGGTAAAGAGGTAACGCCAACTCCACCCTGATAGATGACCAGTCTGCTCCACCACCAGACGTTGAGGGGGGACGTCGGATCCCTAGAAACCCCGGTGAGTTAGCTTGCTTTCTTTCTCTGATCTTCGATGAGTTCCAGGTTTCACTGTGTTTTGTGTTATCGGCGTGTGTTGATATGTTGTCGGCGTCGTTCCCTCCACGGAGATTGACTCTCCTTGCCAACTGACGGTCGAGAGGATCCATTTGATCGCCTTCTTTGTTCGGGTTGCCACCAGCGAAGGGGATGCCTTGATTTTCCTCTCCGAAAGGCGTTGTTATCTCCAGTTGAACAGGGACTAGGAGGATGAGGTCCCCCATTGTGATCGACAACGATTCGGGGACGTTGGCGAGGTCATCAACAGCTACCTGACATTTGAAACCAATAAGATCATTCATGTTGAAGCTATCGTCGCCCCCTCGGAGATAATGACCAAAGCCAATGGAGGCAACCCTGGATTCCGACCAACATTCAAACGGTAAATTATTCAACTTAATCTAGGCTTTGTAAGTGATCCTTGATCTTCTGGCATCTCTGTATGGGTTCCATATGAAACACCGTATTTGGCAATGAGAGAGCCGAACTACCCTCCTACCCATGAGCTCCTCTGGTCGCACCTAGGTGGCTTACATTTTGAATTTGCTTTGTAGAAGGGTCTGCGATCTTTCCATATAGGTTCTTTGTGCTGTTCCTTTTAGAAATAGTGATGCAAATTACTTATTCAACAATAATTCCTTATTTAAAAAGAGTAGCAGTGAGTACTTGCCACTGAAATGTATTGCACAAGTCCTAATGAACTGTCTTTAACTTCATAATGTTGATATCCTTTTGTTTGGTTCTGATAGAAATTGCTTGATACTACAGGAAGTAGCAATCCAAAATTCTGATATTCAGGCATAAAGGAAAGCAATATGCTTGATTCTCAAATTTCGCAGATAACTGCATCTTCTACTCCAGATCCTCTTGAAAGGGATACTACCTATTCAAGCTTGGGTCAATCTCTCAAATTAAGCTCTTCTACAATCCATCAGTGTGGTGTTCGATCGAAATGTGAGAAAGAAAACATCGAATGCCGTGTCCCCAAAAAAGTAGACAAAGAATGTGAATTGAAAAGCAAGAGCTCAGGGATCGGAGAACTGGACCTTAATGCGGTGGATGTTTCTAGCATGGTGGAAGACAATTCCTGCTATAAGTCGAAGCTGGTTGACACCCTAGAGTGCAGTAGCATTACTGGTCCTTTACAAGAGAGTGAACCTCTAAGAATGTGGAAAGAAATGAAACAGAATGGTTTTCTTTCATCTTTGCATAGGGGTGTATCAGAAACCAAGCAGCGCGGCCGCAAGCCTAGAAAGAGCAAAGAAGATGTTATCAAGAAGAAGATTTACTCTGCAAGGAAAGAGCAGGTAAGTAGGCTCATTAAAGTTGCTGCTCCAAGCGGTCTCCTCTCTGGATTAAACCCTGGAATTATAAACCATGTCCGAAATAGCAAGCAGGTTCGGGCCATAATAGAGGCTATGGTGCGGTCGGAGAAGCTCGAAGGTCGAAATGAAAGCAGGTTTAATCAAACAGGAAAAGGAAGAGAAGAATATATTGGCAGAAGGAAAGATCAAATTAATACCCATGCTGCGTTAACTCATCAGTTTATTCCGTCGGAACAACGAGGGGAAATCAATCAATTAAGTGTGGGTCATAACTTTTATCATGGATGGAACTCTGAACCTTCACAATTCACAGAAGACGGCCAGCTTAAGTTGAAAATTCCATCAAATATTACTACAATGACATCGGTTCAAAATTTCACGGCAAATCTAGATAATACTACCTCTTTGTCTTTAAAAGGTTGGTTTTAGAGATAATTTGAAATACAAATGTTTAAGGCCAGAAATATGCTAACTTTACTGTAATTTACTTTGCAGCCGCTACTGTTGCTTCACACTGGTTGGATCTACTTCAGCAGGACATTAAAGGCCGTCTCGATGGTAAATTTATGTTTTTAGCATAATGCAAGAGTTGAAGCTTTTTCTCAGTCTCACCATCTTATGATTGTTACGAAGCTCTAAGGCGTAGCGAGGAGAGAGTAAGGAATGCGATCCAGACAGAACTGCCATACCTGCTATCGACAGAATTCTCATCTGGCAAAGAAATAGGCGTACCTCTCGAATGTTCTCTGGAGGCGGGATGCTCGGAGAAAGCAATATCAGAGAGTCATATGACACGATGGAGGGCTCTTTTCAGTCAAATAGAAAAAGCACTGGATGAGGAGGCAAGAGATCTTGTGAGTATTCATACACCAGTTTGATGGTTTTGGGGCTCATGCAGTTGATGATTCATATTTGCTAAATTCACCATCTCTTTTTTGAATTTACCACTACTAGAACTTTAGACTGTTATAAACTTATTTCCCAGTTCACATTTTCAGCTTGTGTTTCCCACAGGAGGAGAACTTCCACTCATTAGTAATTTTATCAATCTACTCCTTTAGTAATGAGTTGAATTCTATTTCTAATTCAATGTCTTTATAGAAGCATAATGTTGATTCATGCAGAGTATAATTTCTGCTTTGGTACATAGTTTATCTGCATTCTACGGGATGTATAGATGATTGTTCTTCGTATTTGTCTCAGGAGAAATGGTTGAGACAAGTTCAAGAAATGCGCACACACGGTGAGAAAGGACTAAAATATGCTGGTGAAAATGTATTCTCAAAATTGGAACCTCTAGATGGTTTAATGTATGTTAAGTTCTCTACCTTTAGGCTATTTGGCTTCCCTATTTTGTTAAATTTCTCCTTATAATCATCACAATTTCTTTTCTTTTTTATAAGCTCTGCAAATTTTTTCGTTTCTTATATGAGCTTACATGTGAATTTCATACCAAATAGAATTCTAAATTGCGTGCACAATTTAGTGCCCCTTAAGCCTGGGTTTTTGAAATGCTTCCCTTGTCTAGGAAAGCAGAAGCAAGGTGGAGAAAATAAGTTTGGAGTGAAGCTAAAATAAGCTTCTAGGCATTAAAAAAGTAAAAGCACTAATTTGAAGTTCCTGCTTTTGTTGCAGTAAGGCGTTGGAAGGATTTAAATTAAAAAAGCTGCTAACTACTAGTGTTTCTTGGAACAGCTTTGCTCAAATAGCGCTTCCGCGAATGCTTTAAATGAGCCAAAGTGGTCCTAGATCTTATCTTATTTGAAAGGAACCTGTGAATGCCTCTGTTTCCCCCCCCTGTTGTGTTGTAAATGAGTTTTCTTTGGTATTACTTACAGTGAGTAACATTTTGCTATCACCTTTCCAATCTTGCAGTCAAATTAACAATAAACTTTCTTTTTTTTTTTTTTTTTTTCCCTTCAGTAAACTGAGGAAATCTGAAGCATTTGAATGTGAGTGTGCTGTCAAAGCGGCTGCTGCATCCATCTACTCCACATGCAATTTGATCATGAGAACTGAAAACATGCCTTGCCGCTGATGTCACCTAACCATTCTTCTTGTACTCTTATTATGTTGTAATCTTGTTTGTTTTCTTTGATTTCAATTATCGTGGTGGCTTTTAGGTCCAGGGTATTTGGCCTTTATTTATTTATTTTTCCTAACTTATTTTTCCTCTCGTATTAGTGTTACAATGATTTACTGTGTGCCAAACTAATTTTATAATTGTATCTGTAATGAATCAGAATGTTTTTTGCTTGTAAACTTATCTTCAATTTGGTAATATAGTAGAGCCTATTTTTCCGAGTCAGTGAGTTCTCAGATGTGTTGTGAGGGGGTGGTTGTGATGTGATTGTGAAGAGGAACAGCTAAGATCATGAACTTTTTGGAATGAAAGAAGTGAATTCATGATTAAGAGAACTTGCATCAGACTGTATAGTATAGGTCAGGGCAAAAATTCAGACCAAAATGAAGATCAACCATAGTAGAACTTTTCTATTAGGTAAAATTGGATGGAACTTACTAGAACGATGACCTATTTTGATATTACAAGTTTTCTTCTTTTTTTTTTTTCTCTTTATTTTTTTTTATTACCTTTTATGTCTCTACTTTTCTTTTGGCATTCCTCATTGCCCACACCTCAACAGTTTTTTGATTAAAATCCCTAGGTAAATTTTTGCTGTATTCGGAGCAAAAGCTTCAAAACTTGTAGTTTTGTAGATTCAAAAGCTCGATTTCAGCTTTCAACAGAGCTAAAATCTCTAAAGCTTTGCAGAAGTAATGCTACAAGCAAGCACTAATATTGCACTGACATATTATTTTTGTATTTCCAATAATAGCTTTGATCCCAGGAAATTGCAAATTGTGCCTGGGCTCCCAAATCATTTTACTAATTGAGAAGTGCTATTAAAAAAAAAAGCTCTAAATTGAAGCATGAGGGCTTTGTTGCTGCATAAAAAATTTTGGACTTTTCTAACAGCCAAATATTAATATTATTATAGGTAACTGTATCTGAAAGCACAGCCAAAAGTAAGGGGGAAGAGATTAAAGTTTACAGATTGTTGGCATCACTTGCCCTTAAGAAAGAGCACTCAAAGCTCAAAAGGTGCATGTGTATCCAAAACGAATGTGGTTAAAAAATATCGGCTATATGTTCTAAGAAATAGTGAATATCTAAAATATAATCAGCTCAGAACCTTTGAAAGAAACCTGGCAGGGCAAATAACCTTTGAAATAACATTTGTAATTTTGTATACAGAAATAATAAAAGAGATGCAGTATAAATGTTGGCCTTTTTTAATTTTTTCTTTTCAAGATTAAAACCAGTAATTTAGGAACTCAAGATGAGATCACTATGTTCAGTACCATTCTCCATCCTTATCCATGATTTTAATGAGAACGGTTGTTCCGTAATTTCGATGATTCTTGCTCCTCGGGGCCAATTTCCATAGCCACCATAGCCGGTGTGGCGAGCGAAGCACAGCCACAATGTCTGGTAGGGGCAGCACCAATCCAACCCATGATTGTGGCCAACAAAGATTGCCTGCAGATATCAAAGGGAAGCAATTGTAACTTACTAATCCAAAAGCCGCTATCTAGTACTGAATATAAACATGAAATTTGATTCTAAAAGAAAAGCACTTGAGTAAAGTTTTTGAACCATCTCAATATAGCAAACACCAATTTGTTGATCACACTGGTTGTTTTTTTACGCAAGTAAATTAGCTTGTGACTGATTTTTTCTGACGCACAGGAAAATTTGCATCTTTCGGAAATTTTTTTTTTTTATTTCAAGGAGAAAGATGATTAATGAAAGACTGCAGGCGTAAAGATAAACACTTTCAGCATATCAGTCTTTCCAAATGATTCATTGAGTTGAGTAAAGTGGCATTAGAAATGATGCTTGTCTATCATCCATTGAGTAGGGAGAAATAATTTGTTCAATCCAAATTACGAGTTGCGGCAACGTTGAATAATATGAAGACAGATTAGCTTCAAAAGAGAGCACATGATTTGCGACGAACGAAAATCTAGTTACTGAGAATCCTGATAAATAATTCATGCAATATCCATTTGTTCATGAGCAAGGTCATCTTAGAAATTAATACTTCTTACCTTAACAGAAGGCCTCTTGACAAGAATATCCATGATCCCCCACTCAGCTTCTTGTGGAGCTACACTTTCCAAGTTGATTGAACCAACACAAGGTTTGTCTATTTTAGAATTAGGCTTAGGAGCTACCTTTGAAAATGAAACACTTGGAATATGCCAAAAGATAATCTCAGGGACCCTGTACAATCAGAAAATGTCAATTCTTGAGATCCAGGTGATCTTCGAAAAGCAAACAAGTGCGCGTTCTTACTTTCCATTCGGGTTAATAGTTAGTGATTGTGCCTGAAACCATTTAGCTTGAGCATCAGAGATGACTTCCGGATAGGACCCGCCGCCGGAATCAAGGAAGTAGAGAAATGCAACAGGATCCGTGCCTTCAGATGATAATATTTGTAACACGTAATTCGAAACGCTCGGCCAAAGCTCCTTGGGACCACTTGCTGAATAAGATAATCTGTTGTTGTTGACCTCCGTATTCATTAAGTCGATTCTCAGCGTCCCTCTAAAGCTGCATTGTTCTGCAATATTCGACTTCTCTATGTTAAAAAACCACAATGAAAATTTTGAAGCTACGCACATATATACGCACAAATTTGCAGAAGTATGTCCATCCATTCTTCATCTTAAATAAAAAAAACTAGAAAAGCTTGGAATTATTAAGGTATTTACCAGCATATAGACAGACATATGAGGTGAAGCAGCTACGACCGAAAACTAGACAGTTTGCAGCAAAAAGAATCTGATAAACCAGAGGACTTTTTCACACAATATTGAACAATTCATTGTCCCAATAAATGGAATTGATGATGCTTCACAATGAAAATCTCCTAAACAACTCCAAATTAAAAATACGAGCACATGCGGTCTTCGAAGATAAGCTCCTTACTGAAGTTACTGTTGGGCTCGAAGACAAGGATTAAGGATACATTTATCCTGAATCAACATTCTTTCAATTTTCATACTAGTGAATAATGAATCAATGTGGTTTTATCATCTTTGTTATTCACCTGTAGATGAGTTATTTGCTGTTGGACAACGAACTTCTGGAATTCCGCTGGAAGAAAACCAGTCAGATGGCCACTCAAATGCCGCATCATCATGGTTCCCAAAAACTGAGGCCCAAGGGATCCCGCGCCTTCTCGTTGGAGAAATTGCCCGGTCCCAATACAGGCTTGCATTAGGAATTGGAAGGTTGTTAGCAGTGATAACATCCCCAAGGTAGATTACAAAGTCTGCAATGGTAAATCCAAATTATTAATCAGAAGGAAAAACATTGGAGAAAGAGACTATACAACATAGGTAAGTCTGCATAACATATACGGATAGTCGCTGAAGATTAGGGCCTGTTTTCATGCCGGAACATCTTATTTAGCGTCTCTCTTTTTTTTCGTATGGGAGGCATGGTTAGGAGTATGAAAAGATGTTTACATGAATACAACATACAGCATGATCATCATACAATACAATCAAAATTACCAAGAAATAAGCAAAGAATCTAGAAAACACATGCTTAACAGGGACATTACATTGCTGCAGCATCACAATCGGATTCATCAAAATCTTCACACTAGTTCTATGCAGAGAATGCGGCTAGCATTAACCTACAACATTCGGTACAACTCGACGAATTTCCAAACGATCTTGTCTCCGGGAGTTGAAGATCGCTAAAATATTGTCCGAAAGATCGATTTGATAAAACAGCTCAGGAGTAGGTTTGACACTCCTATATCCACATGCATAATAAAGACAGAAGAAAACCATGGAAGAAATATCAGGCAAGAATTTATATCATTCAATGACTGGAATTGGAATTGAACCAACTGCCACTTGGAACTTGGGGGGTCTAGGACTAGTTCTGATAAGATGTCATCCAAAAAGATCAATCCGAACTCAGCGGAAAATGGGAACACTCATCACAAGAGAAAAATGCGATACAGATGGGCTTAGAAATAGTCTTAACACTCTGCCCACATACATGATGAAAATAAGGTAAACCGTGACATATTCACCCTGAGGAAAAAGAACGGGAGAAACGGAAAACATATATTCATGTCAGTAATGTTAACTGTAATGATCAGCTCACTAGTGCTAGCAATCTAGTGGGCTCAAAAAATCAGTTCAAAATGCTTTGGCTTCAGTTATTAGTACTAGAGTTTTTGATCATTATATAATCGCACACAGTTTAGGATCACCAAGAGATGCGAGATTCTAAAAGTGGCAAGTGCTCTGATACTAAATCGTACCACCTCACTAGTGGTAGCAACTTGTTGGACACAAACCACCTCCCTAAAAATACTTAAAGCAAAGTTATTGTTATGGCGGCGGGCATCCAATAAATACCGTTCTAGACACTTCTAATCTAACTCTAATTAGTATTTGTTAGATCATTGACACTAATCACAATTCCAAAAACTCAAGCTGTTAGAAAAAGAACAACCAATTTACTTGTTCATGAATATCTTGTTCGATATATTCTAATGGAATATCTTATTCAGTTTTTAAGTCATTTTTTTTTAAAAAATAAATCATCTTATAAGTAAAATATGCTATCCTACCAAATCATAAATACCTGCTTAGAAGTCAGATATTCATGAACTTGCTAGGAAAAATAAAATAAATAATAAAATGAATAATCACACTAAGATCAGATTGTGATTAAATCATCTAACAATTTTGTGATTAGATTAAATAACAGAAATTACCGTTAAATGCTATGGAAATTCTAGAAATTGTGAAGAAAGAAGCCGACACAAAATTAATCCGGAAAGGTGCAAAGCACTACCCTAAGGCGTATTTTCGTCCTTCGTGCGGAGATACCGCCCCAAGGTACGATCGGAACTCCTCTTTCTACGAGCACGACTGCGGAAGAAGTTGACGAAGACTCTTTCAACACCCAACAATAAAAAAAATTGAGAAGAAATAAAAATAGAACTTAAAACAAATTTTCTTTTCAATTCTCTTTTCCTTTCTCACTTTTTCCTCTTATGCATATGTCTAAAAAGTACTTTGCAACACTAAACTATAAACCCATATGTATATATAGAGAGAGAAAAGAGGTGAGAACGTTGGGATTCCCAACGTTCACTTTATCTTAATTAACCCATCCAATAACGTATAATTAGTGCCTTTAATTAAGACCAAAAGAAATATATTCTTGATACAAGCATGGACAATCAACCAAGGAGCGTCCGCAGCTAATGTCCCCTCTCAAGAATTAATTAATAAATTAAAAATTAAAATAAAAAGTAAAAAAAAAAATATTGGGATTTTGAATTTTATTTCATCAATCCCCCAAAAAATTCAAAATTTTAAAATAAAAAGTTAAACTCAATAATTAAAATAAAATAATAAAAAAAATCGGGTGTTTATACTATGCAAAGAGTAAGGTGTCTTTAATAGATTTAACCTCACACAGTATTTTAATTTTTCATAAGAGTTTCTATAGATAGCCCACATCTCATAGTCACGACCGAATACGAATACTCTCATATAGGTGGTCTTCTCCATGGATGCATATAGAGTCACATATCGCAAAATTTTTTGCCTCGAATTCCATTAAGAGCTATAAGCTCAACGTCAACTACTACACATAGCACTACTCATCATAGGGATGAGATTGGAACTAAAGTTCCTCTGAATAAACTATAGAAAGTGCTCTATGGCCAACCTGATAGCTTATTTTTACCACATTGAATCTTCTTCAAGAGATCACCTATCACAAAGGTTAGGTTCTCACTGTAGGAAGGCCCTTTATGGGCAAAGTCCTATCCCCCTCGATGACTCTAGGACCTTAGTCCTATTCAAGCCTTTCGTCAAGCAGTCTACTAGATTCTGTTCAGATCTGATAAAACTCAAAGAAACAACATTAAGAGAAGTTAGCCATCTAATAGACTTTTGTCTCAATTTAATATGTCGACTAGTCTTAG
Organism: Tillandsia fasciculata; assembly: GCA_029168755.2. Taxonomy (NCBI): domain Eukaryota; kingdom Viridiplantae; phylum Streptophyta; class Magnoliopsida; order Poales; family Bromeliaceae; genus Tillandsia; species Tillandsia fasciculata. The sequence goes on along the minus strand of CM054951.1, from coordinate 7,115,457 downwards.
AATTTGCCAATTTCTTTTTACAAAAATCAATTGCAGCTCGAGAATCGTACCGAATAGAAATAGGTGGAATAGGAGTAAAAATCAAAGGAATCGATGACAATAGGTTTTTGAGCCATTCGGCTTCAAGACAAGTAGTGTCAAGGACAACCAACTCAGCCTCCGTAGTGCTTCTAGATATTATAGACGGTTTGATGGATTGCCAAGAAACTGCACTGCCACCAAGAATAAAAATATCCAGAAGTGGATTAATGTCCAAAGAATCAGAAATCCAATTAGCATTGCTGTATCCCTCAATTACAGCAGGATAGCCAATAAATCTAAGAGCATAATAAGATAATGAAATACTCTCTCCAGAACAATCCAATGAATCATACTAGGAAAACTACTATATCTACTCAATCTTGATATGGCATAGGCAATATCAGGTCTAAAACTATTGGTTAGGTACATTAGAGAGCCAATAATCTGGGCATATTTCTCCTGACTTACTGGATTACTAATGATCTTCACAAGTTGAACACCAGGATCAAAAGAAGTAGAAACATGAGAACAATTAGAATACCCAAATTTATCAAGTACTATTTGGGTATAATGAGATTACGTTAGAATAATAGAATCAGCAGATCTAAGAATCTTTATTCCTAAAATCATGTCAACCTCACCAAGGTCCTTCATATCAAAATGGTCCAGTAAGAAAGACTTAACTTGGCTAATCAGATCAAGATCAGGAGCAAGGATCAGGATGTCATCAACATAAGAGGCAAAGAAGAACACAACGATCATCAAATCTCTTGAAATAGAGACAATTATCTCTCTTGGATGAGGAGACCTTCATGCCTACGGTTACTCCAAGTATAGATGGGGCCATTGAAACCAAGGTCTAAAAGGCAAGCACAGTTGATCATATCTATATATTAGGAAAACACAGTTTTTCTTTTAATAGAAATTCATTTTCTTGAGGAACTCGCCTATTTACTTTCCTAGAAGCTATTCTATTGAAACTCTCCCATTCCATCAGAGAATTCGGATTGAGAAATCCATATGACGCTATAACACTATCAAATTTCTCGTGCCACTGTTTAGGTGCTTGTTTTAGTCCGTATAAAGAGCAAACTATTTACACACCTTATTTTCTTGACCAGGCACGAAAAACCTTCAGGTTGAGTCCTATAGATTTCTTCTTCAAGATCGCCATGAAAAAAAGCGGTCTTGACATACATCTGGTTAATCAAGAGTTTATGAATGGATGCTAATGAAAGAAGAACTCAGATAGTAGCTAGGCGAGCAACAGGCGCATATGTGTCGTAGTAGTCAATATCAGCCTTTTGCCAAAAACCTGAGCAACAAGTCGGGCCTTATACTTCTCTATTGATCTGTCGGTCCTAAGTTTCTTTCTAAAGATCCACTTACATCCTAGGGGTTTGTTACCAGGAAGCAAATCAGTGTGAATCCAAGTGTTATTACTATCACACTTTTTATAGCCTCCTTCCAAAAAGAAGCTTCAGGAGAACTCATAGCTTTCTTATATGATGAATGAAGGTGTACTTTCAACTTAAAAAATAAAGAAATTTACACCAAAATTCTTCTCAAAACGATTTCTATTGCTTTTCCTTAATTCAGCTGGTGGGTTAGGTTCTACAGGATCTAAATTATAATATAAATCAGATGTAGGTATATGATCAAACAAAGATGCACGATCAAAGGTAGACTAATAATCAGAGGCAGATCTAGAGATGTGGGTTTCGAAAGGAAAAATATTTTCAAAAAAAGTTGAATCTCTAAATTCAATCAAAGTGTCATTAGAAATTTCAGAGTTTTTATGCCCCCCTCACCACTAGACACCCTCCTCTGCACCAGAGAACTCCCTGAGCAGCTCCCTCCATCATCTTTTCCATCTTCCTCCTTCTCTGAGCATCGGAGCAGAGTGGCCGCAGCAGAAGCAACACCACCCGAGCACTTCTTCTTCTTCTTCCTTCTTCGCGCCGAAGCTCTGAGGCTTGGTCGAGAATGTCGTGTGGCTAACCCCTGAGGTGGAGAACCCGAGCTTGGACCTTGTCCTACTGGATTTGAGGTAGGGAGCCCGATTTTGCGAGTTTTTAGAGTTTTCGGCATTTTAGTCTTTTTGAGCTCAGAGTGTTGGTGTTGCTCCTAATGATGGACCTTCTCCTCATTTTCTGTGTGCGTGTGTGTGTTCTTGTTTTGTTGGAGGAGTCAGAGCAGAGGGTGGAGTTGAGGAACTACAGCAGCTGGTGCTGTGCCGTGCGTGTGGGTGTACACTGTGCTGAGCTGAGGGATTGAGGACTTTTTGAGTGTTTGATCCTGAGACTGAGCTTGGATTGAGACAATGAGCTGCGAATTTGATGCTGTGAGCTTGTGCTGAGGATCTTGTGGTGGTTTCTCTGAGCTTTTGGAGGTGCGAGCTGAGGGCAAGGCTCGTTTGCTAAGTTCGTATTTTTCCCAGCCGCGCGAGGTTTCCCTGACAGTAAGTTGTGCCACACCACTTCGGTTTCTTACCTGGTTGGAGAGCTTTCCAGGTGGGTTGGATTCTTCCAAAAGCAGCGAGTTCCCTCCTGCATCTATTTGATAGATGTTTTGCATACTAGTTGTGGCACTTTATTTATCTGATAGTAATCGAGGACTTGTGGAACTTTGATTAGCACCCCTGACATATGTAGCATGTTTGAGACCCTGGATACTAGAAAACTCTCAACATTGGTTTGTTAGCCTATTTTTGGACTCTCTACACTATTTAGCATTCTTCTCGACTTAGTGATTTTCTCTCGCCCCGAGTAGTCGGTTGAGTGGTCGGGGTAGTGTAGGATGCATGTTGCGCTCGTGCTTAGGGCCGAGCGGAGCATGTTAGCCATCGCTAGTTTTTGTTCTAGTGTTTGGAGCCGTTCGGGATGACGATGGTCTCGGGCCGTTGAGTGTTTCCGGGCTATGTCTTGAGCTTGTTATGAGTTGTGAGCTTGTCGATCTGGTTGATCGTGGATTTAGACTATAGCCTGCATGAGTCATATTGAGCTCAACTGTTATTCACAGTTTTCCTCGGTGGGGTCGCACTCTTCGAGCGCCGCTCTAGAGCTGCGCCTGCTTCTTGTTCTTTGCGCGACGTCGATGCAGTCCGAGTGGGACGCCCTACGTAATTTCAGTCCTCCGTAGATGTAATAGTAGTAGGTGGGGGCAGGTTCGACTGGACCCTTTGTGACAGTCAATGTGATTGAGTTGATTGAGCACCTCGAGAGCGAGTGGTTGCATTTTTATTCACCTTGTCATTTTTTGAGTATAGTAGATAGGGATATGATAGCTGCAGATCTTTTCCAGCTTTCTTACCTGCTTTTCTTCAGTATAGAGTTATCTTTTGCCTTTAATAGACTTAGTGGGTAGGACGTTGGTCTTAGAGACGGTATCTACTAAGGACTACTTGTTTATATAGTTCTCACACTTGCGATTGGTGTTCTTTTTCCAGAGACTTCAGCTTCTGTCCATGCACCTGCTGTTTCTTCTGATCGAGGTAAGGGAGTTGCGAGTTAGATCCCTATCAGAGTTTTGGTGAGATAGATGTAACTTGTACCCGGATCTTGAGTTGTAGTCCTGTATTCTATGTTATATCTTTTAGTTTACTCTTTTGGAGGTGGTTCTTGTATTTGGATGTTTACAAATGTACAGTAAATTTAAGTTTTTTTATAACAACTTTTATTTTAGTTTGATATTTGTTAGCTGTTAGACTCTATCTTTTGCAGGTTTGACGCTTCGCCTATACGGGGTTCCCGTATGGGTGGCGATCTGTAGGCGAGTCCGAGTCGCAATTTCGATCTTGGAGCGTGACAGTATTTCCATCATTCGTGCGGATTAATCGGAGATACCGCTCCAAGGTACGACCGAAACTCCTCTTTCTACGAGCACGACAACGGAAGATGTTGACGAAGACTCTTTCAACACCCAGCAATAAAAAAAAAAAGAGAAATAAAAATAGAACTTAAAACAAATTTTCTTTTCATTTCTTTTTTCCTTTCTCACTTTTCCCTCTTATATATGCATATGTCTAAAAAGTATTTTGCAATACTAAACTATAAACCCATACGTATATATATCGAGAGAGGAAAGAGGTGAGAATGTTGGGATTCCCAACGTTCGCTTTCTCTTAATTAACCTGCCCAATAACGTACCATTAGTGCCTTTAATTAGGATCAAAAGAAACGGCCTTTAATTAGGATCAAAAGAAACGCACGCACGCTTGATACAATCATGGACATTCAACCAAGGAACGTCCGCAGCTAATGCGGCATCTCATTAAAAATAAATAATAATAATAAAATAATAATTAATAAATTTAAAATTAAATTAAAAAATAAAAAAATTATTGAAGATTTTGAATTTTATTCCAACAAAACTTTCTAATGTACAAACTTGTCAGTTAAATCATGCATAGAGATATATCAAATAAGATATTCATTCATCCAAATTATGATCATACTAAAAAAAAGTCTTATACCGACTAAGTCATGCCGAGGAATTAAGAGGGACTTGGTAGGGTGAAGAAACAAACAATGTACACGCAATTAACAGTTACTAGACTTGTTGATTCTTGTGTATCCACAAGCAAATTCTTTATCATACTGAGAGTACTGGGGCATCGCATACATCAAGACCTGGATTCTCCTTGTCGAGGACGGCGGACAAGACGCCGTCGGAGTTGGCGTCCTGCTGCGGTCCCCAGTCTGTCCAGGCGTTCTCGCCGTAGTGCAGATCGGCGAAGATCGCGATCTTGAACGCCGAGCCGGCGGTGGCGGAGATTTGGAGGGACTTGTCCCGCGGCAGGCTGAGCACCGACGTGCCGCCACCGCCGCCGTAATTGGGAGGAGGGGCGAGAGCGAGTGGGAGGGGAAAGAGGAGGAGGAGGAGGAGGAGAAGGAGAGGAAGGTAGAGCGGAATAATGCGAGGAGAGGGAAGTGAGGAGAAGAAGAAGAATGAGGAGCGGAAACGTCGATCCACCATTTTGGCACTAGCTAAAACGGTTAAGAGTAAAGCTCCGGGGGCAAAGATCAATGCTTTTTTTTGGGGGGGCGGGGGGGGGGGGGGGGGGGGGGGGGGAGATCCGGATATTCCCCTTTGGATACAACCCCTTTGGATACAACTGTTTCAACTACTGTTTTGTTGCGTGACGTGCTTGTAACCTTTCAAACAAGTGAGGCGGGCCCACCCGAGATCTGAGCGATATCCAGCACCAAACACTATGATTTGAACAAAATAAATTATTAATTTTAAAAATAAATTAAAACAAAATATAATTAATAATATATATTTATTATATATAAAATATTAATTTTATTAAAATATTATTATATTTTGTATATAAGTAAAAATTAATAAAAATTTTATTAATAATTCATATATATATATATATAAGCTAGAATACTATCGATAACACCAAGTCATTGATGCTATCAAGTTTTTAGTCATTGGATGAAAAAATATGCGGCTGAGATTATAGTGGGTCAATAGGGTTTACTGGGTGGTTGGTTGAATAGTAAAAATTTTAGGGGGCCACTATAATCCCAACCGCTTATATATATATATATATATATATATATATATATATATATATATATATATATATATATATATATATATATTTCAACTACTATGCTTATAAGTTTTTTACCGTTAGATCTGTTCATTTGACTAAGTTTATTTCTTATATCATTTTATTCTCTCAACTAGTTACTTAATTCAAGGGGCTCGACCACTATCATTCTAACCCCATATATTTTCATTTAAGAACTAAAAATCTATAAATACTAATGACTTGGTACTTTTAAATACATAAGAGCTCAATTATATATTTCAAAAAATACAAATTTAGCTATATTTGTAAATTTTTTACTATTAGATTTGTATTGAGATTCATGCTATTATATTTTTTCTTTCTCTCTTTTTAGTTAATTTTATAATTAAACAAATCTCAATATAAATTTATTAATAGAAAATTTATAAATATAGTTGGGCTTGTGCTTTTAAAAGTATATAAGCTCTACTCTCTCTCTATATATACTAGTGAAGTACCCGCGCTGCGCCGCGGGTATAATTTTTTCAACAAATATTATTTTTCATTTTATATTTTTGAATAAATATTACATAATCTACAAAATAACCATGCAGTCCACCGACACAGGTATAGGACAAAAGCAAGGTAAACAGAAAGGAACATAAGCAAGTTAAGTAGAAAGGACCATCATAATAAGAAATTAAATTTACAAATAAATAATCAAAGTATAAAAGTAATCATGCACACAAAATAATCCTTCACACAAAATAATTCTTCTATAAAATAATTCTTGACAATCGAACCAGTTTAAATCTGGAAACTACAGTAACATTCACTTTACATCTGGAAAGTTACAAACTTACGAATTTACAACTAAATACTCAAAGTACAAAATACTTCCACGAAGTAATTCTTCACAATGGAATCCATTTTATATTTAAAAAGTATAGTACCATTTACTTTACATCTGGAAACTTACAAACTTACAAAAGGAATTAACCTTATAAATTGACAATAGAATCCATTTTACATTTGGAAAACCATAGTAACATTCACAAATGATTCGCAAAGTGCGTTAACATTCATGTTTGAAAACTGCACTAAATGGAGGTTGGGCAATATATTTTAGGATTAAATGAAATTTTTTAGGGTCAAATGTAGGTTGGGCAACATATTTGTTTTGTATTTTTCAGACAGGAACCTACAAAAGAACCATTCAGTCCACGAACACAGCTATAGGACCAAAAATTTAACAGAATCTTTAAATTATAACAAAGTGTACAAAACCAACTGTAACAAACAGTAAATTCGTACTGTAAGGAAAGCTCAAGTACAACATAAGGAAATTAAACAATTCAAATTACAACAAATTGCAATATAACATAAGAAAATTAAACAATTCAAATACAAATCACATGTTTTGTAGGGAATACATATTATCGGTTTACTGCATACAATTCTCCATATTTATTATTCATATTTTTAAAGTTACAAATTCTATATAGTTTTTTATTTGTTGTCTCCAGCTTCTTCATTAGCATCTTTGGAGCTACACATATAATGAAAAAACATTAGTAGTTTTATAGATGAATAGCAAAATGCTTAATTAAAAGAAAGTTCAATAGTAAATATCACCTTCGACAGTGTCTTTTTGCAGGAGGAACTTCAAATGACTTTGTGGGTGATTGTGTAAAGCTACATTTAAAAATCAAACGATAAATATAACAAATAAGAGTGCCTGTTTACACCAAGTGCCCCCTCGTAATTACCGAATTGTATTTAGGAAGCAACGACGTTAACGGGAATGGTAAAATGACGGAAATGACAGGGGGTAAAGTGGGAAAGCGGGATATGACAGGGAGGTTTTCCGTAATTTAACCAAGAAAATATGAAAGATTATTATATGTGCTAAAAAAAATGAAGCTTCATAAAATCTACAGCTGGCTAGAAAGCCACTTTGCTGCTAATGATGATTCAGATGATGAAATTTCACACAACTCAGAAGAAGGAGAAAATAATATGATCTTATAGCAAAAGAAGCGAAACATTAGTTTTAAATTTAAGGTTAAGAAATTCAATTCTAATTGTTACGTAGAAAAGATTTTTAGGTCAATCTCTTCATGAGTGCTCCAAAGAGTAAAAAAAAAAGAGGGAAATATGCATGAAATCTCTCACTTCAATTCGACAATTTTTTTCCTATTTAATCATAATTATCTTAATTTTTACTCTGATCTCTGCTATTTTTTCGCACTTGTTTTTTTGCTAATTTTTTCATATTTAATTTAACTTATATAACTAAAATCTCATCAAATTCTTATTAGTGGGGTATTCTCATTATTTGTTTTTTTTTCTGGTAATTATTCTCATTCAAACAAAATGGAAGTTGAACAAATTGAAGTGCAGTAGATTTCGTGATACTCCATGGTAAGTTTGCGACCGACAGCATAATTTAACCAAAAAATAAAGAGCATATAATTTGTCCAATTATATTCATAGAATTTCAGGAACTCTGGAGAGACCGTACAATGTCAGATTATAAAACCTGGATACAATATCTACAAAAGCATCAACCAAACAGTACTGGATCATAATATTACTGAAGAGCTGAGGGCTCTTCTTAGGGAGTACAGCATGCTTAAAGGAGGTATTGTTGATCTGCAAAATAGAAAAGGAGACCAAAAAAAAAAAATTAGATATGCATTTAAATCGGATCCTAAGAAACAAGATTGCAGCAGATACCAACACTGTCAAAGTGAGAAACTGGGAACCATAGAAGATAGTAATGGATCCAACTCTTGATGTCAAATGGAATAGAAAAGATTATTGATTCATTTCTTCATCAGAGATCTAGACGAAACACAAAATTTAGGTTCACAATTTAGTTAATTTAGGTTGGTTGAAATCAAATTACAGAACCAAATGGCAGATACATAGCAACTAATGCATTAATTCAACCTACCCAGACTTGGCTTGAATTGATGATAACAATCTTAAAAATTTTGTTTGCATGAGTACAGAATTTATTTCTATAAATTTATTTGTTGAATATTTGAAACTAAATTTCAGAAACCATACAAATTCAAAATCAATATGTTAGTGTTACAAGGTACTCAGATAGCATCAACTTATTGATTGAGATTTGAGAGTATATGAAGCATTTCTTATATGCATCTTGAAGAAAGTTTGTACCAAAAAAAAGCTATGCTTCAAATCAACAACTGGAGGAATAGTCCTAAGATAATCAAATGACTACAATGAAATTCTGGAGAACGAAACATATGCTGGTGATTGAAGATGTTTTACAAGAATGTAAGTCAATCCTCAATCCAGGATCATGGCAAATTTAAATAGAAGGTAATCGTTAATCTGAATTCTAGCAGATATGGTAGATTGCTAACCAGAACAGTTTCAAATACACAAGCTGATACTTGATTGAGAATGTTATGTAAGAAGGGTAATTAATCTCGAAACAAAGATTATGACAGCTTCTACCAAAAGGCAAAGAAGGCCTTTGCTAGATGTTGATAGTTAAATAGTATGATTGACACAACTCAGTCAAAAAGGGATGGAGGAATTGTCAATTAGTTATAATTACTCTGGATTAGAGTAGTAATTGTAACAAGAATAGACACCCCTTAAAATTTAGGGCTTTTGCAAACAGGCACAACGACTTTCATTTGATATCAGATAGATGTAACAAAACACTGCAATAGGTGCTTCCATCCAATCACCAATCACCATCATTAAACTAACGGCTATGCAGTCACATGCTACTCACGTGTGCTCGTTCCTCAAAGATCCAAACTGTGTTTTATTTTAAACTAAAATGTTATTTTGAAGCCATCTATAGAATCCCTACTCGGCTCAGGAAAAAGTTCTCTCTTCCTACTATCGAGTGATTCAGCCCCTATCCAGAACCCCAAGAACACTACTGTTAGCTCATTAGCAGCACATGGCCGCATAGTTGTTAGTTCAATGACGACTCTCAGATGGAAGCACCTATCCCACTGTTTCTTTAAGTAGAAGGGTCAAAATTCAAAAATTGGAAGTTGAGGGAATTGTTTGCATTAGAAATTAAGTTCAGTATACAACAAAATAAACCGAAGAGCTTCAGGGAACTGTTTGCATAAGCACTTAAGTTCAGTATACAAAGAAATAAACCGAAGAGCTTCCATTTGAACAGAATTGTGTGTAAGTGATATAGGTTCATCTTTCCACTGTGAGGTCCAAAGTGAGTCCAGTAAATGCAAGAAAGCAGATTACTTCCTGCTGACTAAAGTCTCTATCAACCTGATTCATCACACTACTGTAAACATCTCTAACAAGCATGACATCAAGACTGGATATCATCCTACTTCACCCAGAACCTTCAAGCATTCTACTCTTCAACATCTTTGATTTTTAGCCTAATACCTGTTCATAATGAAAGCAACCTTTTTTAACTCTCAAATGACAAAAAATTGTTTTTTGTTAAGCATGAGGGTAAGGAACACCATTTGGAGGACCACATGGAGTAGAAATCAGTGAAAAATTGGAATTGCTATGTAGAGGACAGAGAGAAAACAAAACCTCTTTTTAAGAAATATAAAATGTTTCTCTAGATTAATTTGCTATTTTCTTTTTTTTAAAGAATACTACTAATCATTACATATACGAAACCGAAACAACTACATGTAAATATAAAACAACAACAACATTAAACAAAATAAATAATAAAAACAAAATTTGCAGCTTTTTTTTTGCCATCTAAGCAATTGGTGTCGTTCTTCTTTTTTTTTCTGCAGGTTTTTTTTTTTTGTCGTCTAAGCATTAAAAACTAAGAAGTAATTACATTAAACCCCAAATACACTAATTAGGCAAAGTGGAAATGAAAATACAAAAAAATTATTTTGTTTGAGTACCAATATTAAATTCTTTCATACCTACAGTTGTTTCGACCGAAGAGCATCAAATCACCATTTAGATATACATATACATATAAGCATCTAAAACACTAATAGTATTGATGAGTATATACTATTGCTAACATATTAGGCTCGATCTGATAAATACATAGGACAGAACTTATAAAGTAACAGAAAATAGTTCAGCAAGCGAGCAGATTTCAATACAAAATAGGTATATGTAAACGGCAAAAATTTAACCAGACATTATTAACAGAGGCTGTAGCAATTACTAACAGCCAATTCAAGCCACAATGCCTTCTAGACCCGGCATTCAGAATGCAACGTATTTCATGATTGGAACTTCCTCGCAAGCAGTCTCGAAAAACCTAAGAAATAAAAAACATAAAAAACCAATCAATTCTAAGCGAACTGAACAATAATCGAGAGCGAACCGAATAGAAAAATAGCACGGACAAATCACAGAAGGAAGAAGGTAAAGATCAGAGCAAACAGTTAAAGGAAGAACTAAACAACGTTCCACGCATTGCTAACCAAAAAGATGCTACACATTAAAACATTGTTCAAGCCTGCAAATCTTGACATCATCGCCTCCGTAAACCCAGCATACAAACAAAACAACAAACAAAGGTAACAAAAAATATAAGAATAGAATATAAACCACAGGAAAACACAGGAAAGAAGACCAAAAGAACCAAAATCCAAGACAACAAAAGCCACTGCAGGGAACCCACAGAAGGAAACAGCAGTTGCGACCACACCAACGGACCCACCAGTATCCGGCAAACATTCTCAAGTAAAGCAACTTGTAAGCATCATCTCCATAATTGAGAAGTTTGGTGAGACATAACTTTGTGGATCAATTCCATATATTATTCTGATTAATATTGCAATTAATAAAAGCTTAAAGTGTGACACTAACTGCTACTACTCCTACCATGATCTTAGGTTAGTTATTTGTGGAAGTGTAATTGTTCTAAAAGGTCAAATGACCAAAGTTTAATCACAACATCAATTCCGAAAACCCTAAAAGTATATAAGACAAAAAAACAAAATCAAAAGAATAATAAGAAAACTCCGGAGAAAAATTAGAGTTGGAGACTCAGAAACAGCAGAATCTGAAACATGGAGCAAAATAACCAGCAACAAATAGCTAAAAGTGCAGATCCTTGGACCACAATAAATCAGAAGAGAGTAAACCACAACAGTCACAATATAAAAGAGCAAAAAAAAAATCTTTAACAAAGGATCAGACAAAGACAAATGAATAAGGGAAAAGGTAAAGAATGCAACAAAAAAGCTAACAGAGAGAGCATCATGACCAATCCAAATTTATTAACAGATCCGAGGACTACAACAGTGAGACTAAACCAGGGAAAAAAAATTTATATTAAAGCAGCAGTATTTTGCTCAGTAGAGTTAGGATTGCATAAGATTTTTTCTAAATTAAATCGGTACCTTATATGCAAGTTTTTTTCTCCCAAATTAAAATATTTCCCACGTATAAATATATGGGCGAAGCAATTCCAGCGTGATAGCAAAGCAGGAAGGTAAAATCAAATAGAAGTATTATGCAAAGAAACTGTAAAGAAGTAAACAAATTGCGCAAAGGCAGAGGGAGAGGGGCGTACCCAAACTGGAGGAATGAGTTGGTATTTATAGGCAAACCTGGACAGAGAGGGCGTTCTCAATCGTCTTCACAGAGCAGGCTCGGGATGAGATAGGCATGTGAACACCCTAGAGCTAGCCTGCTGAACAACAGGACGCGGAACCAGGAGGGGAGGGAGGGGGGTTACTCACCAGGTAGGAGGCTCGGTGTACGGCGTCTATGAGCGACGAGGGGGAAGGGATGACCTCACTAACAGGACATCCGAACCTTAGGTCCTGCGGTAGGGACCCAGGGACCAGCACCATATCGAGAGGCCCGGCGTACGGGACGGGGGGCCCAGCACAGAAACCGCAATACCTAGCGAGGGCAAGGACGCCCGACCCGCAGGTAAGGAAGGGCACGAACAGCCGCGGTCGCCGAACCAACCCGGGTCGATGTACGGCGGCGTAGGTACCTAAGGATCGGACGAACAGGGGGGGGGCGCGGGGGCCCTCAAATCCGACGTCAGGAAACCAGGACGAACAGGGACGGGCGGCGGGCACCCTCAAATCGACCAATCACAAAAGGGGTATCACAAAGAAGGGGAGGAAGGACAGCACAGTGCGCACCCATGTGGAAGGGCGCGGGCAACCCGGCGCGGGAGAAGCGCACAGCAAAAGGGAGTAACAGGGAGAGAGGAAAACCTAGAGGAAATAAAAGAGAGAGACCGTGAATGAGAGGGCTCTGGATCGGAGTCCAAACCACACACACGAAGCACGGCTAGCCGCCACGTCGGCTCGGAACGACTGAGAGCCCTCCACGGAGGCTCGGCACACTTGAGGATTTATATCTTCTATTGATTCAGTATATATAATTTATTTATATTGTAAAAAAAACTCACTTTTTATTGTATATACATAATTTTTTTTTTTAATAAAATATATAATGGATCAACCAGACCCTCGGGCTCTGCTACAGGCGGTGCAATAGGTGGGATAACAAATGGAGCAATAGGTGGGGCAACAGGTGGGGCAGGAGCAGCGGCCTGCTGCTGTATCAAGTGCTGAACCAGCCCAGTCAGAGTAGCAAGCTGAGCCTCGACCTGCTGTAACCTACCAGGGTCCTCAGGCTCCCTCCGAACTCTAGGAGGTCGGCCGACACCTCGGCCATTGCCTGCACCACGCCTGCCACCACTACGTCCAGGACGAGTCATGCCTATATGAAAAATCAGGTCAGGATAGTTTCAGCAGTAACACTGCCCTTGAGTTCCTAACCATTATACAATCACCCCGCGCTCTCACGTAGATCACCAGTCATCCTAGGGCTCAATCCTAACCAAATACCTAGGCATCGTATACATATGCTCTGATACCATAAAATCTGTCACGTCCCGAGTTTTGAAAAGCAGGTTAATTTTTTTTTTTTTTTTTTGAAATTAGAGTTTAAATCATTTCAGGCGTGAACAGATCGCCACATGTATAGTAAATTTCCTGTCCATTTGGACAGAGCCTTTCTTATACATGCACGGCTAAGCACTTACAGCCAATACCAGAGTAGTCTAAACTACGCATTCATCATTAATCATTTTACAATATTTTAAAACATAATGCGGAAGATAAAGTATACTGATGACATAAGGGTCGGCACTATCGCAACAGCCTCACCAACGTGTCCCGACATCCCAGCACCCGAACGACCTGAAAAATAGTCACCCAGTGGGTGTGAGATACATCGACAGTGTATCCTAGTGGGTACGACGAGCCGAGAAATAGCTAATCGTACTTACTGGATACAATAATCTGCGGATAGTAAATAGATCCATAGGTAAAGCTGAATAATCAATAAAAGACTAAAGATAAGTCAACGATATAATTGAGCAGATATGTGTACAGAATGAATCAGTAAAGCATGCTAGAACACGGAAATATAATTATGCATCAATAATGAAAAGCAAGTACCCAACCGATGCCACTATTGGTCACGGGGACCTCAGGCGAAGATATCAAAGCAGAACCAACCACAACCATACTGGATTACACATAGCCGAGCTGAACAGCAACCCCGTACCATTGATATAGCCGAGAGGATCCTCGTACCTAACGGTACAGCCGAGAGTTTCCTCATATCGGTACAGCCGAGGGGCTCCCCGTACCCAGTGATACAGTAAGAGGGGATTGCTCACGGGTCAACCAGACCCTTTACCGGTAAAGAACGCAATGTGGGGGATCAATCCCACAGCGTACGCGAGTGAACAGCAGATGCACAACCATTATAATGCTAATGCTCAAGCTCACGGTTTATAGACCGGGTAATCGGCAACATACCGGAAATTCCCACAGAGATGCAGATGTCTGTATATCAATCATGGTCAATCATGCATATCTGGAATATAAGTACAAGAATAACTCGACACAAAAGCCGTGTATCAATCGACAGGCATGATAAGACCAAGTAAGACTACTGTACTGAGATATATAAATCTGACGACAAATAAACAAGATATGTCCAAGTAAAGCAGGATATAAGCAATCTATGATGGTATAGCATAAATGCAAGATCAGGGTTAATATCAAAAACAGGTAGGTGTCCGACTAACTAAAGCACTCAGAGGGCCGAAAAGATAAAACTCGGACAGAAGATAAACCCACCTGTGTGTAGGCGGACCAACGACTCCAACAGAAGGCTCGTGGGTCGGAGTCAGACTGCAAGGACCTGAATCATGAATACTAATCAGGGACGGACTCACACATTCCCCAAACCACAGACTCACACTATGCAGATAGTTTAAACAGGGAACTCCCCTAAACTTTTCAAAATTGCATGTTATATATATATTAAAACTCACTAATTAAGCCACTTTACTAAAATCGATGCTCGATCGGAGCCATAATTACTTCACACTTCCGGAAAGGCCGATTTGGCACCGGAAGCCACCGACTTGAAACGAGAGCCACTGGACCAGCCAGGGCAGTGTCGGGAATAACCAGAGACAGGTAACAAGATCCATTCATCATTCTATTGCATCGAAGTACGCAAAATTCGCGCCGGAAGCCGTTAAACCGATAACTTCACTGATTTACGGTTCGTTATCCGATTTCTGCTCAACGAAGACCAACGGACCTCTAACAAAAAGCTCAGAGATCACGTACACACTGCCCAAGATAGACCATGAAGTCATATTTGCAATCGAGTCCCTATGGTTATCTAAATTTGCATAAATGCACCCGATTAACCACTATTTTGACTCGATCTTCCAATTCGGGATGTTTTAGACTATGCCGTAGATTACAGTAGATCGATCTCGACGCAAGCTAACCCGTGCTCACTGGTTTGAGTGGACACGAAGCCCGAAAACACAATCGAGTCCATAAAAACTAATCAACTAGAGCTTAGATTACTACACTAAGCTAACTACCTGTTCTTTATGGAAATTAGAGTGAGCATCAATCTTAATAGGATCTATAGAGTCGAGGGCTCACCTTCTGAGCGTCGCAGACCAGTTGGAGAGATTGCCGGAGCAAGGTGACCGAGGTTGCAACCTTGCAAAGGCTCGGTTTGGCCGAGGCTTAGTCAAGTCGGGTTCAAGCCTGAAGCAGAGGCAAGCAGCAGCAAGAGGACACTCACAGAGGTGGCTCGGTCACTTCCCGACCCAGCTCCGGCTGCTGGAGGCGGCGGCTGGCCGGAGATGCACTACTAAAACACCACAAAAATAAGGTTGAGACATCTTAGCATACAGAGACTCTTGGGCCAAAGCAAAAGGATGCGGAGACTCTACAAGGTCACCAAAGCTTACCTGGGTGATCAGCCGGCGACTAGAGGCGACGGCGGCGGCCGAAGACCAAGCTCGGGCAAGCCTTGGGTGCAACAATGGAAGGTCAGATTCTACTCATTATGGTCCACATGCAAATACATGGGAAGCTTATAAATGACCCATAGAGCATACCTGGGTGGTCGGCCGGCGGTTAGAGGCGACGGCAGCAGCCGGAGACGAGACTCGACCGAGCTTAGGCCTCTAATGGCGGATCTTTAACCGTGGGCTTCTAGGTCCAAACAAATGCACAATAAGGTTCCTCTCGGTACTGTGTAGCTTCCCAAGGGTGTTGCCGGCGGTGAGGGGCAGCGGCAGCATCGAGCGGCGAAGCTCGGCCGTGAGGAAGACAACCCGAAGCTAGGGCACGCCCGCACAGCTTCGATCCTCAACCGATGGTCCTCAGACTTTGTGGAGATGTTGTAGTCGACCAGAGGAAGAATTCCAACGTGGCCGATCTTGGTTTTGACGGTCGGATGGAGCCCGCGCACGGATCTGGCCAAAATTGGGTTTTCGGCGGCTTGGTTGCCCCCGCCGGTTAACCGGAGCACGGATGGCCTCGGGACTTCACAGAGATGATCCTCTCCGCATCAGAAGATGATTGGTTGGGTTCTTGGGCCAACAAAAGCGAAGAAAAGAGATGATCTTACCTCGTCGGGAAAGAGAAAGAGAAGAGATCCTCCGGCTGTGGCGCACGACGGAGCAGGGCGTCGGGAACACCTTGGTTGGGTCTCTCAGGCACAGAGGAGGTCCCAGAAGAGGTCTGGTGAATTATGGAGTCCTCTCGTTGCTTCCTACTCCAACCCAACCGAGATCAAGGCTTCATCTTTGCTTCTTTGTCCTCTCCGGCGAGGGGAGGCGGCGGACGGCAGCGTAACCGACTAGGAGAGAGCAGAGGGAGTGAGAGGTCTGGTGCTGGACGGCTAGTGCTAGGGTTTCTGGATTTAGGGTTGCAAAGAACCCTAATGCATCTATATATACATAATGCAACAAATGCATTTTGTCCCCTCAACTCTAGATATTTAGACCTAGGTCCTTCACTGTAGCTTAATTTTGCGATTAGGACCCTCTCCAAGAATTTGCACGACTTTCGGAGCATAAATTTAGGGGCTCTAATGCAAATTTTCGTATTTTTCACTGTTTTTCATATTTTTTGAGGCATTTGAGTCGCCAAATGAAAAAACGGACTTCGCCACGACATCCGGCTCGACGAAACCTATCAGGTAGTGATTTCTGTTCGTCGACTAAAAATCTAGATAAATCGCAGATCCATAAAATACTGCGATATTTATAGTTCAGCACGCTTTTCGAGGCTCTAGGGTTATCAAACGTAGATTCCGTCTGCGCCATTGCGCTCGGATCGATGAAACCGTTAGAATCGACTATTTGGATCGTAGAAAACGGATTCCGAACGGTCGATTGGGTCAACGTTGGCCGGAAAACAATTAACTTATAGGGTCACTATTCCCTTAAGTCGTCCACTGTACAACTGTATAAGTTAATACAGTCGTCGAAAAACCCCTGAAATGAACTTGAACTCGATCTTATTATTTAATTCGCCTTTAAAATATCTCGATTATTTCATCCTCATGTGCATATCTTAGTTTGGTTACATCCGGATCATAAGTTGCCAACAATTGCAGATATAGATTCAATTATTTTCGCTGAAATACCAGATAAAGATATTGATCTAGTTGGATATGCTACTGTATCAAAGTTTATGATATATGGACCATGTGGCTCTTCGAATTTAAAAGCACCATGTATGGCTAAAGGTCGATGTTCTAAATATTTTCCAAAAGACTTGAGGAATGAAACGAGTGTGGATGAAAATGGATTTGCTATTTATAGAAGAAGGGATTATGGAAGAATTGTGATAAAAAATGGTATCGATCTTGGCAACAGATATGTTGTGCCACACAACTTACCCTTGATAGTTAGATACCAAGCTCATATTAATATCGAGTGGTGCAACAAGTCTAGGTTAATCAAATATTTGTTTAAGTACATCAATAAGGGTTCAGATATAACGAGAGATATAATAGAGGACAATTATTTATGTAATGGTGGCAAAACTAATGGACAATACGAGCAAGTTGATGAAATTAAAAGGTACTTGGATTGTAGGTATTTATCAGCATACGAAGCAATTTGCAGATTATACCAGTTTGACATACATTCTAGAGAACCTACAGTTGAACGATTGACTTTACATTTGCCGCATATGAATAATGTAACATATCATGAAAATCAAAGCTTACTTGATATTCTAAATCGATGCAATGTGGAATGCAACCTATGAAGATGCTCGTGAACTAACTTACGTAGAATTTCCAACTAAATGGATTTGGCATTCAACAGATAAAATATAGACAAGGCGTAAAAGAGGAAATCGAATCGGAAGACTTATTTATATCCATCCAAATGCAGATGAACTTTATTTCCTAAGAATGCTTCTAAATAAAGTTAAAGGGCTAAGGAAATATGATGAAATTAGAACCGTCGACGGTGTTGTCTATGAAACTTATCGAGCAGCATGTGATGCACTTGGGTTGCTTGGCAATGATACAGAATTGCGGGAAGCATTAGAGGAAGCAGCTTATTGGTCTTCTGCTGATTTGAGGCAACTTTTTGTTACTTTGGTCATGTTTTGTGAGGTAGCCGACCCTATTAAATTGTGGAATGATTTTTGGGAATTGTTTGCTGATGATATTTTATATAGATTAAAGAACATACTTGGGGTTCGTGATCTTCAAATGTCTAAAGTCGACCTACAAAATTACATTTTGTTTGAATTAGAAGTGTTGTTCAACAAAAATTGCAGTTCACTCTCACAATTTAACCTTCCAATTCCCGATCGATTGATTTTGGAGGATATGAATAATAAGTTATTGCAAGAGGAATTGGATTATGATGCAAATACTTTAAAATGTGAGCATGCAACATTATTGATGGAATTGAATGATGAACAAAAGAATATATATAATTATGTTTTGACTCCTATTTACGAAGAAAGAGGAGATGTGATGTCACGCCCTGAGTTTCAAAACAGCGGTAGTTTTTTTTTTTTTTTTTTTTTTTTAAAATCAGAGTTCAAACTTTAAACTCAGGACGTGAGCAGACCGCCACATGCATAGGAAATTTTCTGTCCACACGGACAGAGTCTCCCCTATACATGCTCGGCTAGGCAAATGCAGTGATACAATCAGAGAGCAATAATCACTTAACTAAACATAATCATAAACTTCGACACTAAATATATCCACAATATATAATCCAAATAACTTCAACTCAAAAATACGAAGTCAAAACTAAGATCATGATACTGTAACTGTAAATACTAGCACTGGGCCACCGTGGCCAATAGCAGGAAACAACTCTAGCGCAACAACTCACTGGATCGTCCCAATCTCCCAGTACTCGACTGACCTGAAAAATGGTCACCCAAGGGGTGTGAGATACACTCTACATGTATCCCAGTGGGCACGACGGGCCGAGAAATAGCAAGTCGTACCTACCGGATACAATGATAAGCGGATAACAAAAGCAGGATATAACTGAAAGCTGAATAACAAGATGCTGAATTGGAACTAAGCATGCTAGAGTGAAAACAAAGGTAAAAGCAGGGGCACTCGAATAGATAAGCTAATCATGCTGTAACTGGCAAATTCGACACACAGAGCTGATCATGCTACAGAGCAGAGCTAATGTGATAATCAATATCTATCAATGCTATAAATAAAGAATGCTGAAACTCATGTGCCAGTCATGCTAAAAAACTGAAACAATCAACATAGATGAATCATGCATCAATATAAGAAGTAGAGTACCCAATCACCTGCCACTGTTGGTCCCAAGGACCTCAGGCTAAATGCCACTATTGGTCTCACAGAACCTCAGGCTAAATGCCACCTGTACACCAATATGCTGTCATAACCCTCTGGGCTCACGGGTCGCCACTGCTGACCACTTTACCGATAAAGTACACCACTGCGGGGGATCAGCCCGCTAGTGTACGTGAAAGAACAGCTGGCTCTGTGGCGATCATAATGCTGATGCTCAAGCTTATGGTCTAAAGACCACACACACGGCAATCAGCCGAGAAATCCCTATCGGGATGCTGAAGGCTGTAACAATCACGGATGCTGTATAAACGAATCTGAACAACAGGAGCTGAATATCTGAACTGTAACTAAAACTGAATAGAAGAACTGTACTCCTATTTTATCATGCATCATAGAACAGGAAATACTGATATAACTAGGCTGATAACCAAACAAACATGGTATATGTCAAGCTGTATATATATATATATATATATATATATATATACTAAATGCTGAACTTGAAATCATATCAGAGACTGAGCTGAATATCTGAGCTGTAACTGAAACTGAATAGCAAAACTGTACTCCTATTCTATCATGTAACATAGAACAGGAAATGCTGATATAACTAGGCTGATGACCAAACAAACATGGCAAGAATTGAATTGCAAGATCAATACTACATTGCTATACATAAAGAATGCTGGAATCAAAACAATTAGAAAGGCTCAAGCATAGGTTCAGGACTATACCAAAAACAGGGGTCCGACCTACCACGGCACCCCATAGAGCCAACCTGATAAAGCCCGGACCGAAGATAAACCCACCTCAAGGCAGACGGTCGCGGTGACCGCAGGATGGCTCACAAGCTGGCGGCTGGCTGCTGGGACCTGAATCATAATCACAGGTCAGAAAAGACTCACTCATACCCAACCAACTGACTCACTGAGTGCAGACAAGCTAAACGGGAAACTTCGCTGAAGTCTCGGGATCATCCGGAATTTCCGAAAATCCGCCGATAGATCCACTATGACCTATTCTGTGCTAAACAGTAACCAAAACTCGTGAAACTTCACGTGCTACCCAGGGACGTTAAATTCAAGACGTTCGGGCACTAACCACTGATTCTGGGTAACACTGAGCACCGGCGGTGCCATAACCACTGAAACACTTTCGGGAAGTCCATTTTGGCTCCGAAAGTTGCAAACTAAGAATAAAATCACCGGGCTCTCCGGAACAGCACCGGGAATAGCCAAGGACTTCTGACATCACTAATTAATTACCACAATTTCTCGAATTGCGTGATTAATGCCGAATCACCGATAAATCGATAATTTTGCCGATTTACGGTTCGGAATCCAATTCCCGCTCAACGAAAGCCGTCGGATCTCCAACGAAGGGTTTAGATATCATGGGCACATAGCCCAAAATAGCCAAGCAAGTCACAATTGCATTTAGACCCTAGGGTTTTACAAAATTGCATAATTACATGCTTTTTAACACATTTTTCACTTGCATTTCATTTCTGAATGCTTTTAAACTAAACCAAGGCCACCAGTAGGTGGGCCTTGACACACTGAACGTCGTGCTCACCATTTGAGAGCAGCGCGGAACCCGAGGACAACTTCGGGTCAACATACACTATGAAATTAGGCCCAAATTGCTATTTTTCTTACTTACACTCGACCAAACCCAAATTTAGGGTGAGCATTATGCTCAGTAGATCGAAAAAACTTAGAGTCTCACCAAACAGGTGCCGCGGAGAAACCGGAAATATCGTCGGAGCAACATGGCTCAAAACCCAAGCTTACAGAGCTCGGTTTGCTAGATCTTTCTAACCAAGCATTCAACTTGGAAACAGGAATGAACATTATGCTCAGGAGGCTTGTAGGAGTCGAGGGCTCACCATTGGGTGGTCGACAAACCGCCAGGACAGGGTTGGAGTTAACTCGGCCATTTCTACAAACACCTAGAGCTCAGTTTTCTTAATCAACAGAACATGTGTTCTGGAGCAGAGCTAAGGCAAGCAACAGCATGGGAAGCTTGAATGGAGTGCCCAGGGTGCAATCAGCACCAGCTCCGGCACCGTGAAGCGGCGGGTGGCCGGAGCCCGACCTCAAGTCACCAAGCTCGGTGCTCTAATGGCGGTTTGCCATGCGACTACATCTAGTGCCATGCAAGGCCACATACGGCTTGCCCTCGATGCCAGGACACTTTCTGGTGCGGTGGCCGGCGGCAGCGGGCGACGACGGCGTCGGAGCAAGAAGCTCGGCAGGAGCAAGGTTAGCCCAAAGCTAGGGCTAAGATCTGCGAAGTGCACACTAATCCAAATGCCATGAGACTTCATGGAGATGGTAAAGAGGGCCAGAGGAAGGATCTGATCAATTTAGATCAGATCCAAAGCCATCGGGTGGAGTGTTGGCTCGAGGCGGAGCATTCATGCATTCCGGCGGGTGCAACTTCCCCGCCGACGACCGGGAGCACCCCGAGGGTCGAGGCTCGGCTGGGAGGTTCACCAAGAGGTGAGGAAGGTGCTCAGGGTGTCTAAGTATCAAGAAAAACAAAGAAGAGAGAGATCTCACCATGGCCGGAGTTAGGGAAGAAGGAGCGGCCGAGGTTCCTTCTCCGGCGTCGGCAGGCAACGGGCTCCTCGGGTTAGGCTTCTACATAATCAAGGATGCTCCCAGGAGACTCCAAACCTGAGTTGCTATGGTTTGATGGCCTCCCCACACTGCTAACCCGAGATCAAGGTTGCACCTTGCTTCCTTTTGCCTTTTCCGGCAACGAGGAGTGGCGGCCAGCGGCGCTGGCGCATGGGAAAGGTTGCAGAGGAAGAGGAGGAGTCGTGGGGTGTAGGTTGCGATTACAAAATTGCGGCTAGGGTTCCCAACATGCAACCCTAAGTTGCTATATACACATATTGCACAAATGCCAACTAGCCCGTCTACACTTGATATTTAATTATGAGTCCTTCACTGTACGAGCAAAATGCGTAGAAGACCCTCTCCACAAATTTTCTAGCTATTAGATACATAAAATATTAGGACTCTTCACAAAATACTACATATTTTTTCAGTATTTCACATTTTTCGAGACCATCAGGTTGTCAAACTGAACGGATACCACCACGACGTCCGTCTTGACGAAACCAATCAGGTAGCGTATTTGGTTTTTTGAGTTGGTGCCCCGATAAATTCTCGATCTATTTAAATGCAGTAATTTATACTATATGACACGCATCACGATGCATTAGAGTCATCAAATGCAGATTTCGTCAGCGCCACTGCGCTCAGAACGACGAAGCATTAAAATCGACTACCTGGATCATCAGATTCGGACTCCAGACAGTCGATCGGCCGACGTTGGCCGGCGAGGGAATTAAATCAGGGGTTACTATTCATTTCACTATTCACTTAAGTCTCGCGGGTCCCACCAGCTTCTTCACTGATTTCTGGACAATCCGACCGTCGGATCGAAAATCAGTTTATATCATTTTCAATTGATTCGACGAGATGATCGCACTAGCGATTTTAGATTTTCGAGATCAGACTCGGATCTGAAAGGCAGAAATAGTGCTCCGAAAACTGTGCAATTTGCACACCAATATACAACTACTTTGGTTATATTTTGTATTTCCTCATTCACATTCACATTCACATTTGAATTCTTAAATTCAAAATTGAGTTTCTCGGGTACTACATGTGATTTTCGTATATGGTCATGGTGGAATAGGAAAAACTTTTCTATGGCAAACAATAATCTCAAAACTTCGATCAGAAGGCAAAATTGTATTAGCTGTTGCTTCATCCGGAATTGCCTCACTTTTACTTCCTAGTGGTCGTACAGCACATTCAAGATTCAAGATACCCATAAAGGTAGATGATTTCTCAACGTGCGAAATTAAAAAAGGAACACAACTTGCGAAGTTACTTCATAATACTAGCTTAATTATATGGGATGAAGCACCAATGAACCATCGGAATTGTTTCGAAGTTTTGGATAGATCATTGAGAGATATCTTGCAATCAGATGATGGACATAATGAATACAAGTTATTTAGTGGAAAAACTATTGTATTTGGTGGTGATTTTCGACAAATACTTCCCGTTATTGTTGGCGGAATGAGGCAGGACATAGTTAATGCATCAATCACTAAGTCGTAAATTTGGGATATTTGTAAAGTCTTTCGACTCTCAACAAATATGAGGTTGCTTAAATGCCCATCTAGCGAGTTATCTAAAGAAGATTTGGCAATTTTTGCGAAATGGATACTTGATTTAGGTGATGGTAAATTAGATGCCATTAAGTTAGAAAATGAGGAAGCGGCAACTTGGATCAAAATTCCAGATGATTTGCTAATAAAAAGTAGCAGCGGTGGTATTAAAGATATTGTTTCTGCTGTATATTGTGACGCCCCACTTCCCAGGGGGTCACCCATCCTAGAACTACTTTAGCTCTAGCACGTTTAACTCTCATGTTCCTCTTGGATCTTGCTACCATCCAAAATGCTATAGCCGGGTTAGAGATTTAGTCCTATTATATCATTTATATAGAGGACTAATACAAATTCCGGGGGTGTCACATTCTTCCCCCCTTTAAGCCCTGACGTCCACGTCAGGCTCAAGCACACTCACAAGCACCAGGCGATGTGAGACTCGTCTCGCTAGCCTTAGCCGACCTTGTGAGGAGCTGCACTCCACTCACAACGGTCATTAGCCGGGGAGCCTCGCTCTACCCGCTATATAACCCTGGCTCAGCCGAGACTCATCTCACATTTCCGGGTGAATGGCTCTGATACCAACTGTGACGCCCCACTTCCCAGGGGGTCACCCATCCTAGAACTACTCTAGCTCTAGCACGCTTAACTCTCATGTTCCTCTTGGATCTTACTACCATCCAAAATGCTATAGCCGGGTTAGAGATTTAGTCCTATTATATCATTTATATAGAGGACTAATCCAAATTCCGGGGGTGTCACATATATAATGAGATTGAACAAAACTACAATGAAGCAATATACTTAAAAGATAAAGCTATTATTACACCATTGAATGAAACAGTTGATGAAATAAACAAATATGTCTTATCTTTACCGACAAATGAAGAGAAAGTCTACATGAGTTCTGATTCAATTTGTAAGTCAACGACAAGTGATGATGATAATGATGTTCTCTATCCTATTGATTTTTTAAACTCATTAAAGTTTAATGGTATTCCCGACCACGAACTCAAGCTGAAAATAGGTGCTCCAATAATGTTGCTACGCAATATCAACCAAAATGCAGGACTATGTAATGGGACTCGCTTAATTATTACTCAATTGGCTTCGAGAGTTATTGAGGCACATATATTCACTGGAAACCATGCATGTGTAAAAGTTTATATCCCTTGCATTGTAATGCATGTGACGGAAACAAAGTGGCCTTTTACATTGAAGAGAACGCATTGTAATGCATGCACAGATATTCACTGGAAGCAGCATATACACAAAACATTATTTATAGTGAAATTTTTGACGATATAAACTAATGTCGGATTACCTATTATTTTAAATAGTAAGTGTGAATTGTCATTATAAAAACAAAGTTCTAATTTGCGTACAAATGAAAAATTAAGTTGTAATTTTTATTTATTTATTATTTTTTGCTTAACAGAACACCAGAGGATGGAATTTGTGCTTTTGGACCAGTTGACTCTGCAACAACAACCTTGTAAAATCAAAACTAGAATTGCTAGAATTTGGGAGTCAACAATACCACAGCTTAAAAATCAAGTTATGAGTCTAGAATGCCTACTCATAGATGAAAAGGTATTTATATTTTTCTCATTATTGGCATTCTACTTATATCTTCATAACTATTTTCTTACACTTTAGTTTGTTTTTTTCTTATACAGAAATATTCTATGCAAGCTACTATTCGAAAGCACGATATACAATAATTCCGGCCAATAATTTTTGAAGGAGTTGTATATTTGGTTGAAAACTTCAACGTCATACCAAGTAGAGATAAATATAAAGTTGTCGACCGTAAATATATGATACAAATTAATAAATGGACGAGTATTGCTGAAACAACAGATAATGTGGAGTCAATTCCAACTTATTTTTTCGAATTTTTTGATTTTGATTGTATTCGAGGCAAAAGAAACAATGACACTTGCCTTATAGGTAACATCATTTAGCTTTTTATTTAACTTTTTTTTTATTATTAATTAAAGAATGATAATGTGTTTACTTTTATGTTGTTTAGATGTCCTTGGAAGTATTGTCGCTGTTGGACCTATCTCTCATACATACGTTGGAAATGATCTAACTCCAATAAGAAATTTGAAGATGCAAGATTCAGAGTAAGTATAAAAAACCTTTACAAGATTATTGTATATTTTTTTCTTCATACATTATATAAAATTATTTGATTATTTGATTATAATGATTTACATGTTATAGGAACGATGTTTTTCTTGTGACATTATGGGACAAATTTGCTATGGAATTAAACGAAAACGTAATTTATGAAAAACAAACTGATGGTCCAATTATAATTATTTTTGCAAGTATGAGTGTGCGGATGTACAAAGGTATGGTCAATATTTACATAATTTGAAATTTTCTACAATTATATGATTCAATTATTATATTTCTTATAATTATCTTTAACTTGGATATGTAGAAAAACTCTACCTATCATCATGTTCGGCGTCACGATTTTGCATTAATCTTGAAATCCCAGAGGTTACAACATTTCAAAATACATTGCAAAGGTAATTACTATTTTTTGCATACTTTCTTCTTTGTATTTTTTTAGTAGCTAACTTTATTAAATACTTATATATGCAGAGGACAAATAGTTGTTAAACCAATTCAGCATATTGAAGCATCAAAACAACCAAGTATTAGTCCTTACGAGCAAATATTTGCTAATCTAAAAACAATTAGAGATTTAATTACGTTAAATCCAACGGAGGCTGAGGTGAGTTTAATTATAGCTATTTTTAATTAACAGCAAAATTTATATTATAGATTTTAAATTTTGTTATTTTGTTAGATATATGTTATTATGAATATAATTGAGTATATATATGTGCTTATTTAGTATCTAATTTTTTGTAGAATATGAAATATACCTGTGAAGCAAAATTAGAGGAAATTGATATTACTTATGGTTGTTGGTATAAGGCGTGTTATGATTGCAAGGGAGGAGTAAAAGATTAGGATGGTACTTTCTGGTGCACCCAATGTGGCAAAAATGATCAGACACCTGTTCCGTAGTAGATTTCTAAACCTAATAAAAAAATTATATTATTAATATAATGAATTAATGTGAATATTATTTTTGAAAAAGGTACAAGTTAAATGCCATCATTGCAGATGATACCGGCTCAACAAACTTCACAATTTTTGGCAAAACAGTACAAGATTTGATACGAGTTCTTGCTCAACAACTAGCAACTGTAATTACTTCAAATAGATATGCACTTCCTCCTGTTATTAAAATGTTGTTGGACAAACTTACATTTTTCAAGTTTTACTAGACAATCGTAGGTTTAATACAAGCATGCAATCATTTAAAGTTGCAAAAAATTTTCAATCTCCTTTGTCTGTAAAAATTAAAATTGAGGAAAAAGAAGCTGATGATGTGGACATTGTAGAAGATTCTGCACCAACAAATACTAAAGAATTGCAGAATGATACTTTGGACAAAATATCTACAAGTACTATGATTCAATTAATGTTAGAAAACTTATCTTATGTCTATTTACTATTTATAGATTTTTGAACATTTTCAGTCGCTAATAATTGATTAACTTAAATTATTTTCTATGTATAACTTTGTAAACTATGGACTTATAAACTTCGCAAAACAAGTCAGAGGAAATAGGAAAGCAACCAAGAGGAAAGAAAAGAATGCTCAAGGTAATAATTGTATTCAATTTTTTTTTTTCTCCCAATAGATAAATAGTTTCATCTTAAAATTTTGACTTATTATATTATTTTGTATGCATACTTTTGAAAATTATGTTCACAAGAAGTTTACGGTCCAAGACAGAGGAAATTTTGAAGCAATCCCGAGGCAAGGGAAAAGCACGCAGGTAATTAACAATTATCTTAAAATATTTTTATTTGAATTAATCCAAAAAATACTTTGTATTTCATTAAAAAAGGAAAAATAAAAATAAAAATAACTTGCATGTGTACTATGATTTGCAGTTTAATCAAGTCTTCGGAATCTGATGAAGAAAAGAAGTAAAGTACTCTACGCAAAGCTGTCACAAGATCTAAATTTTGTAATATTTGAAGGATATTTAAAAAGAACTTATTCTACTTCAATTAACTTATTCTGTAGACAATATTTGAGATAATTTTGCGTAGCACTTTTGGTTTTGTTATTCAGTATTCCTAGATCTGCATGAGATATTGGATTTTGGGCATTTTAAACCTGAATTGGTACTATTTGAGTATTAGATTTGTAGTTTGTTGCAGAGTTTGCCTCCTATTAGTTTTGTTTATGTTCATCTTTCAGAGAATTTTTGTGAATAGAAATATTTTTCCTTTTATGCTTTGCCATGAGATTTTACAGAAAATGAACTGGTTAATGGATGAGCTAGAACTGCCTAAGTATAAAACAAAAGTTTCTTCAAAAAATTTCAAAAAGTAGTGTTTGAGATGTTCAGACAACCTAACATGACTTACATTAAATATTTATCATTGAGTTAGAGATGCCCAAATATTCCAGAAAATATATCATAATTAAATTGGTTGCAGACAGCTTTTAAATATGTAGAGAAAGAACAATTTGCCTTGGATGGTCTTAGCACTATTAAACAAAAGCTTTTTAAAGCAAAGAATTGCTTTAAGGGCCCATGAATCAACTGTAAGATCTCATGAATCATAGTAGATTTCAGGGTTTGGTTGCTTTGTTAAAATTAAAGAAAATAAAAAAAAAAAAGAATCTTTTTTTAGCTATATGCAAGCCTTCTACTGAAAGGGGGCCACATGGCACTTGATAGAGCTCTGCCCCTGCTTGCAAGATCCTTTTTTATATAACTTTCTCATCCACATTGAAAGGTGTATTTTGTATTTCAATAGATCCTCTTTACTAGACCAGGTCCAGGCATAGTTATTGCCATAGTGATAGCATTTCCACTGGTCAGGTAGAAAATTGATATGATCCATGCACATATATAATTCTAAATATATATGTGGCGGTCTGTTCAAGTTCTGAGTTTCAAGTTATAAACTCTGATTAAAAAAAAAAAAAAACTACTCCACTTTTTGAAATTCAGGGCATGACAACAGTATTTTTGGTTAATTTTTGTTTCTACTCTTTGTAATACTATATCATATTAAATATTTTTTTTTCTATAGTTTTTTAATTAATAAATTATTATTTTTTAAAAATTTACTACCCACCGCATCGCGCAGGTTACTTCACTAGTTTATATATAAAGGTACAAGATATTTTTATTATTTATTTTTAAAAATTAAGTTTTTTAAGTAGCGCGCTTGAGACCTTCCAGTAAAATTATTCATCAATGAGTTAATAAATTTACTTAAACAAAATTAAAAATTGAACATAATGAGAGTGCAACTGATAAAACAAATAAAAAGTAGAGAAGCTAAAATACTCCCATCATAGAAATCTTGAATAGGTAGACACACAAAGAAATAATCGAGATCTAAATTGCCAATAATTTATAGATAAAAGTTGCATAGAGATTACATGAACTTTTTTATATATTGATTTTACACCTATATGCTGCATATACTATATATATATATATATATATATATATACATACATTATTTTGTTCTTATTTGTTCAATCCCTTCTTTAAGAGCTCTCAGGATAATTATTGACGTACATGCGGACCAGGGTTATTAAACCGTAGTTTGTTTATTATGGTGATGCATCTACTTGAATTTAAGGTATTTTTGTGAATAGTTTGAGTTGAGTGCATAAAAATACAATATTCTCTTTCTATTAGCCTTTTTTAATGACTCGGTGGTAATATTTACTTACTTGATGTCATGTACATATGATATCACTAATTATGTATTGAATTGTAAAGCTAAATTTTTAAATATTTTACACCTTTCTATTATTTATATCATAATTTGATCGAATAATATTGAGGGGCTCTTCTTTTTATTGTGATTTTTTATTTTTTTCTTTTGAGAAAAAAAAAAATACTATTTGTTTTGTTTATTTTTAAAATAAACTTAGCTAGAAATATGAAACAGACTTCGAACTCGGGACCTCGAGTAGGACAGTCAATCTTTTTACTGTGATTAAATGTTGCTTTTTGAAGGCATAGTAGAATAACTTTTTTGTCATCTTTATGATGTGCTAACAAAAAATTTGAAAAATAGAAATGATAATTTGATCTGAATAAGTTCAAATTATTTGATTTAGGAAATTAGCAGAGTAGTGCAAAGGGCAGTGTTTGCAGTTGCATAACCCCCCTCGACGCCATCGTCGGTTCTCAAAACTGTGACACCCTTTTCATGATTCGATATGAATTTGGCATACTTGCACTCACTTTAATATAATTGACTTTATATTTTTACGTTGTTTTTGAAATTTCAATAGCTGAATTTGACCTTTTGTCACGCCCCGAGTTCAAAAATCAGCGTCTAAATATTTTTTTTTTTTTTTTTTTCAGAGTTGCAAAAACAGCCAGGGCAATGACAGACCGCCACATATATAGAAGAGTTCCAATCCCCCTTTGGAATTGGACCTTTCCTATATATGCACGGCTAAGCTATACTACAACAATACCAGAGTACTAACTACGTACTACAAACAACAGCAATAAGTAAACTTTACAATTATACAACTGAAATACAATTTTCTTTCTCTCAACATCTATTACATAACTTTTCGGCTGTCCAGGGTCAACCTCTATATCGATACCTCGCCAATTCGTCCCGACATCCCAACACCCGCTCGACCTGAAAAACAGTCACCCGAGGGTGTGAGACACACCGGAGTGTATCCTAGTGGGCACGACGAGCCGAGAAATAGCAGATCGTACCTACTGGTATACAATACTAGAGGATAGTAATAATCAGGGGTTAGGATAATCAGATATATATAATCATGGAACTGAAATTAAAAGCATCATATAACATCTCAATCATGTATAGGCTGATAACAGGAAATCAAATCAGTTAATCAAGGAGATGTGACGGAAACAACATATGCATCAATAACTGAAATAGTAAAGTAACCCAATCTAATGCCACTATCGGTCTCACAGAACCTCAGGCAATGCCACTATTGGTCTCACAGAACCTCAGGCTAAATACCACTTTCGGTCTCACAGAACCTTAGCCAAATGCCACTATTGGTCTCACAGAACCTCAGGCTAACATGCTATCATAACCCACGCACTCACAGATGCTGGGCTCACGGGTTGATGTGACCCTTTACCGGTAAAGAACACCATGACGGTGGCCAAACCGTCGGTGTACGTGACTGAAAGCGGGCGCAGTGGTGATCACAATGCTGATGCTGAAACTTACTGTCAAAACCAGAAAATTGGTAATTCCAACAGGAATGCAACGACAGAATCAACTGGATCTCAACTCATATGCAGGAATCAACTACTATAGCATGGATCAGATATAATCAGAGAGTACTGATAATCAAGTATGCAAACTAGCAAATGACCAACATCCCAATAAGGGTACAATGTAGAATAGCCACTAAATCTCAATCATATGCAGAATATAATCAACATCTACCAGAGCATGAATCAGGATATACTGATAATCAAGTATAAATGTGCAAGCTAGCTAATGACCAATCAGGCATGGCAAATGTCCAGGAATAAAGTCATAATAACTGGAAGCAACTAAAGATCAATCATGCAAGGTATCATATAATCAATTTTGCAGATAAGGATCATAACTCAGCATATAGCAGAATGAAACTGATCAAAAAGAAGGCAGGCTCAAATATCAACTAGGCTACAAGAACAGGGGTCCAACCAATACTATACCCCAGAGGGCCGAAATGATAAAACCCGGACCGAAGATAACCCACCTGTCGTTTTGCAGGCGAACTTTTAACTCCAAAGGAAGCTCGAAAACTGTGCCAACCTGAATCGAAAATACTGATCAGGGAACAACTCAACCACTCTAACCCCCAACTTAATTTAAACTCAAATCTTTTCCAAAAATCGCACTTTTAGTGCCTTTAGATAGTCGTTTTCGCTCGTTCTCTTAACTGGAATAACATTTTTACGAACCGTCACTTCCAGTAGGTGACAAATAACTTGCTGAACACCGTGCTCACCAGTTTGCGGCAGCACGGAACCCGAGGCAAACTTTGGGCCATAAAATACTTTACTAACTTAGCCTTAAGCCATTTTTGTTTCTCCGGCTCATCAAAACTTAAATTAAACGCGAGCATCGCATTCAGTGACCCCAAATTAGCCAAGAGCACACTGTCACGACATCGCAAACAGCCCGGAATAGTGTTTGGGTCATAAATTTCGTTTAAAGGTTGTTTGAACTATAACTTTAATTCTATTAATCCAATCAAAATTCTGCTTTAGATGTATGTTCAATATGCCTTAAAAAGAACAGGGCTTGCCCTATTGGCAGCCCAGCCTTGCTGGTTTAATAGATCCAACATCTAGGTTCACATACAACACTCATAATGCTCCAAACTTAGTTCCACTCAGAATCTGTTTGATCTAAAGTGAGCATCAAGCTCAGGGTACTATTTGGAGCATCTATCATATTTACTGTGAAGCCTAATTCCAATTATTTCTTCATTGTGGCATTTTCACAAACAGGTGGTGTGCACCAATTACACAACACACACACAACCCATGCCCAGTTTTGTTCTCTGCAACCACAGCACCAAAAGCATTCTAACCTGGATGGAATTAATCCACTAGGTTGCAGGAGCATTTCCATCAACTTGGTTTCAAGCTTGCTCCCCGGTTTAGCTATGGCTCAAGGTTGAAGATGAAGTGAAAACCTCGAATTTTGTGACCTTTCAACCTGAGCATCTGGGGCTCCACCAAAAGCACCAACAGGTGCCCCTCATCACCACGAACGGTCCTGGACTTGTGTCCGACGATGGGGTCACGACGGCGACGGCGGCGAGCAAGCTCGGTTTGGAGCTTCCCACCATTAATGGCGGATTTCCACCGGGGCTGCATGGGCTTCATGCAAAGGCTTGGCTGGGATATAAATGATCCCAGGAAGCTTCCCGACTATTCCCCGGCCTCCGGAGTTGGCCGGAGCGCCGGCAAAAGCAACATGAACCCATTTCGAACCCATCTTGGCCGCGCTTCAACCGTGCTGCATGGTTGCCATGCAAGGGCATGGATGCAACACCCTCACTCCTAGGAAGCTTCCAGACCACTTGGCCGGAGGCGGGGAGGCTCGCCGGCGCCGGAGCAAATAGCTCGGCCGTGGTGCAATTTCCACCAAAACTAGGGCTTTGATTTTCTTCGCGAACACTCATCCCTCTTTGCTCAAACTTTGTAGCTATATTCTATATATTCTACAGTTCATTTCCATCATATTATTTTTCAATATGGTCCATTATTTAAAGAGATAGGCCGCGGCGGAGTTCGGCTAGGTTTCCGGCCATTAATTGCTTCCGCTGGCCATGTAACGTGCATGGGGAGTATAGGCTTGGCAGGGAGCATCACAGAGACCTAACAAACCTACTGCTAGGGGTCTCGGGCTAAATCAAACCGTGGTTTAGTGACCTTACCTTGGCCGGAGTTGGTGAAGATAAGGAAGAAGCCGGTTTCACTACCTCCTCCTTTGCGCGGCCACAACAAGCTCCCAAGAGAGTCCACAGGCACAGGGAACACCACAGGAACACTCCAATCCAAACTTGGCAAGGTTTGGTCCCAACCTTTCTTTGTTCTCTCTCTCTCTCGGGCTAACTCTCAATGGGTTGTGTCCCTCGGCCAACCCAATGCACAGGGTGATGGAATTTATATGGCATAAAATATTAAACCAATAAATACCAATATCCAGGATCATAAATAAAACTGTAAAATAACTTACAGAGCGCCATCGAGAAGAAATTCTTTAGTAAAGAGCGGAAGCAAAAATTCGGTTGTAATACCAAACAGTACCGACCGAAGTAGGTAATCTGGTTTCTCCTTCTTTCTCAGGCGTTCTTCCGTATGGTGTGGATTTAATGGATAATCTTACCAGAATGCACATGAGTAGGTGGCAGGACCAGTACCCCTTTATATAGATTCCAGATCGACTTTCCATCAAAGTCGGTTAGGATTCTATTTAATTTAAATGGATAATAAAGGGATAAGATATACCATATCAAGTAATTCTATATCTTTTAGGATTGACCTTATCTATAGTAAATCCATAATTTAAATATAATTAATTATGCCACATATATGGAAATCCTAACAATCTCCCACTTGGCTTATATTAATTATATTTCATGAACGGATTTCTATACTCCAAACTTTATTGCGCATTATTGGAAACTTTATGGTCAAATACCTTAGAATTCACTTGATCCTTAACTCAAACTAAAAGACTACAATGATAGGAACTATGGCGGTCCACCTCTCTATATTGAAATTTTCCTTCCATAATTACCATATCATCTTCACCTCCTAGACAAGCACTTTATATGGCACAACTTTATGAATGAACTAAAAACTATATGTCCATTCGTTAACAGACAAAGCTTTATGTCTATTAAACGGTCCAATACAGCTGCATCAAAACTGTAACTTTATTGAAAAAGATAAAAATAATGTCAGAATCTTATACATCAAAAGAACTCATTAGACCCATGCTACAAACATGATCTTTATATGACCCAGGTGCTAGCCCCTTGGTCATTGGGTCTGCAATCATACACTTGGTACTGATGTATTCGATTCTAACATATCCTTCATTTATCTTCTCTCTCACCACAAGATACTTGGTGTCCAAGTGTTTACACCCCGTCGTAATCTTGTTGTTATTGGCAAAGAAAACAGCAGCTGAACTATCACAGAAAATCTTTATTGGACGAGCAATGGAGTCCACAATCTTTAAGTCTGTGATAAAATTCCTAAGCCAAATAGCCTGTGATGTGGTCTCATAACATGCAATGTATTCTGCAGCCATGGTCGAAGGAGCAGTAATGAAATCGCTCCACCAGCAAGCAGAAAAATATACCCAGTTGTAGACTTTCTGGTATCCGGGCATCCCGCAAAATCAGAGTCTGAATATCCGATCAGCTCCAAATGATCTGATCTCCTGTATATCAGCATATGATCCAAAGTACCCTTCAAATACCTCATAACTTTCTTAGCAGCCTTCCAATGCTCCATACCTGGATTACTTTGATACCTGCCAAGCAATCCAACGGCAAAAGCAATATCCGGACGTGTGCACGTCTGTGCATACATAAGACTACCAACTGCAGGGGCATATGGTATGGTCTTCATCTGTTCAATTTCTAATTGGTTCTTGGGACACTGAAAAGCATTAAGCTTATCCCCTTTCTGAACGGGAGCAACACTCGGTTTACAATTATGCATTTCAAAATTTTCCAAAACTTTCTTTATGTAGGCCTTTTGAGATAGACCGAGTAAACCTTTATGTCTATCTCTTTTAATTTCAATACCAAGAACATATGAGGCCTCACCTAAATCTTTCATTTCAAATTTTGGAAAAGAAATTCTTTAGTGTCATGCAATAGTCCGAGATCGTTACTGGCAAGCAAAATATCATCAACATAAAGGACTAAGAAAATTATTTTACTCCCACTAACCTTCAGATATATACATTGATCAACAATGTTTTCTTTAAAACCAAAGGTTAAAACGGTTTGTTTAAACTTTAAGTACCATTGTCGGGAGGCCTGTTTTAATCTATATATTGATTTCTTTAATTTGCATACCAAGTGCTCCTTTTCTTTTTGCGAGAATCCTTCAGGTTGACTCATATATACCTCTTTATGAAGATCTCCATTTAAAAAAGCAGTTTTTACATCCATCTGGTATAGCTCGAGATCATAATGAGCAACCAGAGCCATAATCACACGGAAAGATTCCTTTCTCGATACCGAAAAGAAAGTCTCTTTATAATCAATGCCTTCCTTCTGAGTAAACCCTTTTGCCACAAGACGGGCTTTGTATTTCTCTATGTTACCTTTGGAGTCCCATTTGATTTTATAAACCCACTTGCATCCTACAGGTTTAACTCCTATAGGTAACTCAACAAGATCCCATACCTTATTGTGGTTCATGGATTCAATCTCATCTTTCATGGCATTGTACCATTCTGTTGCATTACTGCTATTTATGTCTTCGGAAAAACTAAGAGGATCATCAAAGTTCTGACCATTCTCATAAAGATAGACAATATAATCGCTAAATATAGCCGGTCTTCTCTGTCTTGAGGATCTTCTTAAATCTATCTGATCATCCACTTGTAAATCTTGATGTGGATTATCAATGATAGGTTCACCTTCTGTGACGCCCCCAATAGCCCCACATCGGATGTGGATGGAATTGTGATTGGGTTTATATGAGACATGGACACTAGTAATAATAACTTGGCTTAAGCATTTTGGGCTGTGGTTTGGGCCCAACGAGTTATTATTGCTAGTGGGCCGGGTCGTTACATTTGGTATCAGAGCCAATAACCAGCCGGAAGTGTGCGACGAGTCTCGGCTGAGCTTGTGTCTAGATGACAGGGCTAGCGAGACAAGTCTCACATCGCCTGGTGATCTTGGGCTGCTGTGTGTGTGTTTGGGCTGACGAGGACGTCAGGCCTAAACGGGGGGAGTCTGTGACGCCCCCAATAGCCCCACATCGGATGTGGATGGAATTGTGATTGGGTTTATATGAGACATGGACACTAGTAATAATAACTTGGCTTAAGCATTTTGGGCTGTGGTTTGGGCCCAACGAGTTATTATTGCTAGTGGGCCGGGTCGTTACATTCCCGAGTTTTAAAAAAATCCGGTAAGAAATTTTTTTTTTTTTTTTTGAATAAATCAGAGTTTGCAAAACGGGCGTAACAGACCGCCACACATATAGAAAATCCCCTATCCAAAGGGATAGGGTCTCTCCTATACATGCACGGCTAGGCTAATCCAATCATCCATCAAAGATCAATCAACATCTAGACTAAACAATGACTAATCAGTAGGAATAATCCAATTAAACATGCTAACATCAATCTGAAATATCGAAATAACTGAAAGCTGCAATAACATAAAGGAGGGTCAGCTACAGATCATCGGGGATCAAAATCATCAATCTATCTCATCTGGGGGACAGCTCTATCGTGACAGCCTCACTGAATCGTCCCGACACCCCTCTACCCGAACGACCTGAAAAATGGTCACCCAGGGGGTGTGAGATACACTGTACATGTATCCCAGTGGGCACGACACCTTCACTTTGTGGTTCCAAAACAACTTGTTGTTCTACTGGAACTGGAACCATCAAATTATTAGGAACAATAATGGGTATATTCTGTACAGAATCTAAATGCTCTTGAATTTCATCAAATTCAACGAATCGAGGTTCAGAGCTTCCACTAACTGTTTCATCCTCAATAAATAAAGATAGACAATATAATCGCTAAATATAGCCGGTCTTCTCTGTCTTGAGGATCTTCTTAAATCTATCTGATCATCCACTTGTAAATCTTGATGTGGATTATCAATGATAGGTTCACCTTCACTTTGTGGTTCCAAAACAACTTGTTGTTCTACTGGAACTGGAACCATCAAATTATTAGGAACAATAATGGGTATATTCTGTACAGAATCTAAATGCTCTTGAATTTCATCAAATTCAACGAATCGAGGTTCAGAGCTTCCACTAACTGTTTCATCCTCAATAAACCGTGCCGTTTTAGTTTCTGCAATCTTTATAGGAAGTGATGGACAGTAAAACTTATACCCTTTGGACCTTTCTGAATAATCAATAAAATATCCTGAAATAGTTCGAGGATCCAATTTCTTTATTTGTGGGTCATACAATTTGGCCTCAGCTTGACAACCCCATGTATGAAAATGTCTTAAACTAGGTTTCCTACCTGTCCAAAGCTCAAAAGGAGTCTTAGTGACAGCCTTAGTAGGGACCCGATTAAGAATATATATGGCAGTTTTGAGCGCCTCACCCCACAATGATATCGAAAGGGTAGAATTACTGATCATACTCCTGAGCATATCAATTAATGTGCGATTCCTTCTTTCAGCAACACCATTCTGCTCAGGTGTGCCTGGCATGGTGTACTGTGGAACAATCCCGCACTGCTCTAGAAACTTAGCGAAAGGCCCAGGAATTTGGCCTTTATCTGTCTGTCTACCAAAATATTCACCACCCCTATCTGATCTGACCACTTTTATCTTTCTCTCGTGTTGATTCTCTACTTCAGCCTTATATGCCTTAAAGGCATCTAATGCTTCAGATTTCTCTTTAAGCAAGTAAAGATAGCCATATCGAGAGTAGTCATCAGTAAATGTGATAAAATATTTATGGCCAGTAAACGTAAGAGGGAGAGGTCCGCATATATCCGTATGAATCAGCTCTAATGTTCCATCACACCTTTTGGCACCTTTAGAGGAGGTTTTGGTATGCTTTCCCTTTATGCAGTCCACACACGTTCCAAAATCAGAGAAGTCAAGATCATCCAAAATTCCTTCTCTAATTAACATTTG
This sequence comes from Tillandsia fasciculata, assembly GCA_029168755.2. Taxonomy (NCBI): domain Eukaryota; kingdom Viridiplantae; phylum Streptophyta; class Magnoliopsida; order Poales; family Bromeliaceae; genus Tillandsia; species Tillandsia fasciculata. The sequence goes on along the minus strand of CM054951.1, from coordinate 7,077,099 downwards.
GATTCTCTGTTTCGATATGTGTCCCAACCTCCTATGCCATAACATGGATGACTTTTCAGTATTAATGCCACGTTTTGATCCAACATTTCCGTGCATGGTAAGAAGGATTTCACTATACGAATGATCTAAAAATACTTTATACAGATTATTTTCCAAAATACCAGAGCCAACTATCTCAGATTTGTAGGATAATGAAAAAACTTTATTATCAAAATTGAAACTATATCCCAAACCAACAAGTTTCGAAATAGAAATTAAATTCTTTGAAAAATTTGGAACATAAAAGGTATCACTTAGATCCAAAACATAACCACAAAAAAGAACTAATCTAAATGTTCCTACAAATTTAACTTTAGTTGGATTTCCTTCAGCAGTATAGATAGTGGCTTCATCTTCGTTGGGTTTTCTACGGTTTAGAAATCCATGCACGGAATTCGCCACATGGCATGTGGCACCAGAGTCAATCCACCAAGTATTAGATGGAACAGAAACTAAATGCAACTCATGCATCAAAATCAGAAACTTACCTTTCTTCTGGAGCCATTTCTGATACTTTAGACAGTCTTTCTTTATATGACCCTTTTTCTTGCAAAAGAAGCACTTGGGAGTCCAATTACTTGATTGGCTTTGTGAACCAGACATGACTTCCATGTTCTTCTTTTTTTGAGTCATTCTTGCCTTTACCATTCTTAGTACGCTTTATTTGTCCCTTGTGAGAAACAAAGTCAACTGTATTTTATTTTTCTTGTATCAATCTGCCTTCCTGTTGCACACACATGGTCAACAATTCATTGATTGACCATTTATCCTTATGTGTGTTATAAGAGATCTGAAATGGTCCATATTCAGATGGTAAGGAGTTCAAAATAAAGTGCACTAAGAATGAATCAGATATGGTTACTTCAAGTGCAGTGAGCTGCGCTGCAATATCTCGCATTTCCATAATGTGCTCGCGAATCGAGCCATTTCCGGAGTACTTCATGGAAGACAGTTTATTCATTAGGGTACTTGCCAAAGCTTTACTGGAGCTTACAAACTGTTGCTCCACAGCATTTAAGAAATCGCGGGCTGTCTTACATTCAGGAATAGAGCTCCGAATGTTTTTACCGACACGCGCCTTCATCAACATCAAACTAAGTCGATTAGAGCGCTCCCACTTTTCCAAAGATGCTGTTTGGATTGGCGTACTTTGATCTGTAAGAGGAAGAGGTTTTTCCTCTCTTAGAGCCAAATCGAGATCCATACACCCTAATGTAAGCATAATCTGTTCTTTCCACTCCGAGTAATTAGAACCATTAAGCATAGGAACAGAATCACCAATAGGAACAAAGGATGAAGTCATAGCTGAAAAATAAAATGCATGTCTTTATTAATAAGAAACCACATCATAGTATTCCACACCAAAATTAGAAAAATATAATTTATATGACATCACAACACCTCCTTTGGGAGCAGAATTATGAGCATAAATATTTTTCTTTCTTTCTTTATGCATATACTTTATATGACATCATAACCCCTCCTTTGGGAGCAGAGTTACGAGCATAAATATGCTATTTCTTTATCAGAAATTAATTTAGACTTTCTGTAGATCGTGATAATTTCAAGTTTCCCATATGAAGAAATTGTCAGCTTTGGCCAGGCAAGTTTCTCCAAACGAGTTACAAGAAAATTACCATCCTACACCACCCACATACCTTTATGTCTAGAATCATACTAAACAATAGGGTGCAATTTCTACATGCACTTCTTTAAAGCGATTAATTCACTATTTCTTCTGAACGAGGCCACTTTGGCTTGCACCCGAACAGTTGAAATAATAAATTAATTTGACTTAGTACCGTATAATTAACATGAAAATTATCCAAAAGAACGCTACTTTAAAGTAAATTAATTTATTATTCTTTAGTTAGGGCCGCTTTGGCTTGCACCTAATTAATCGAAGTAATAAATTAATTTAACTTAGCGTCTAGATTTAAATAATCTAACAACAATTATGATTATTTAATTTTCATGTTATGTCTGATCAAATTAACACTTTATGATATACATGAATATACATGCAATAATTTAAAATATAATATTGCATTCATAAAATTTATGTATATCCATAGTTTACCATAAATATCAGATAAATAAATTTATGATAAATTAATATTGTATGCAAAATTTAAATCCTTATGTGAACGGATTCTTTATGTTCACAATACTTTATTAACTCATGAATCGAAATAAGATGAATTAATAAACATAATAATTAAAAGTAATCTTTTATGAATTCGGAACAAATAAATAAATTTTAATAACAGATTAAAGTCCAATAAAAGAAAGATAGCCACAATCGTAAGAATTATATTGCCTCGGATCCAAAAAAGGCACAAACCACAAATTTATTTTTCTTCAATTAATTGGATTTTATCCAAACAACCCATAGAGTCCCAAAATTACGACAAACCAAAATGATGTAGTGGTGTCGTACAATAAGGTCACACCGAGTGGCCTTATAATGTCTTTTTCAAAATTGGGAAACTAAGAAATAACGATATCCAAATTAAAAAAAAGAAAAATAAAGCACATCAACAACAATAAGATGGCCATGAACAAATCATACGACGTGGCAATATTTCAAGAAAATCTTGACTATATATAATTAGATTCAAAGTCTAAAATCCGTTTTAAAAATAAATTCATTATTATTCAATTTAATTTAATAAAGCATACAATATTAAATTTATCTAACTGGCTCCGATACCAATTGATGGAATTTATATGGCATAAAATATTAAACCAATAAATACCAATATCCAGGATCATAAATAAAACTGTAAAATAACTTACAGAGCGCCATCGAGAAGAAATTCTTTAGTAAAGAGCGGAAGCAAAAATTCGGTTGTAATACCAAACAGTACCGACCGAAGTAGGTAATCTGGTTTCTCCTTCTTTCTCAGGCGTTCTTCCGTATGGTGTGGATTTAATGGATAATCTTACCAGAATGCACATGAGTAGGTGGCAGGACCAGTACCCCTTTATATAGATTCCAGATCGACTTTCCATCAAAGTCGGTTAGGATTCTATTTAATTTAAATGGATAATAAAGGGATAAGATATACCATATCAAGTAATTCTATATCTTTTAGGATTGACCTTATCTATAGTAAATCCATAATTTAAATATAATTAATTATGCCACATATATGAAAATCCTAACACAGGGATGATATGGGGTGATGCTGAGGAGTCATGTGATGCTTCGGACTCCCCCCTGACCCCTCGTGCATGCACCCAAAGGAGACCAAGAGACACAAATATTTAATGCAAGATTCTTTGCAAAATCCCTTGGGTTCGGTTCACACCTAACCCTAGCCTCCGAGATCCTCACAGTAGGTGAAAAATGCACTCAAAACCCTAACCTATAAGCACCTTAAATTTTGGTACATAAAATATTAGAGTTTTTGCAAAAATACCCCCTTTTTCGGTGTATTTTACGCATTTCGAGAAAATCCGCTCGTCAATTCGCGAAACGGACTTCGCCACGACGTCCGTCTCGTCGAGACCTGTCAAGTAGCGTATTTGTTTGGTTTGTTTGACGCTCGGATAAATTCTTGGTCCATAAAGTTCGACAGAGTGCGGTGCATTGCACACACTTCGATGCACCCGGGTGGCCAAACGCGAAATCCGTCAGTGCCATCGCGCTCAGAACGTTGAAATTAGCTAGGTTTCATTACTCATACCCCTATATTAAATTTCCAGACAGTGAAATGGCCGTTAGTGGTCGAGAGGGAAATAGAAATAGGGGTTTACTATTCACACTTAAGTCGTGGGGCCCACTATTTCATCGCTGATTTCTGGAAGATCCGACCGTCAGATCGTCGACAAGTGAATATGAAATTTTCATGTTTCGATGAGACGATCGCAATGGCGATCTCGGATTTTCAAGATCAGGCCCCGATCAAAAGTCGGTATTGCCTATTTTTGCCATTTAAATAATCCAGGAAATTATTTAAACTTAAATTTTGAATTTTAAAAATTACGGTTACTACACCTTTTAAGTTTATTATTTATATTTCTGCTATTTGACTATTGGTGGCTATTGATTTGTTTTGTTTTGTTTTTTTTTTTTTTTGGTTTGGCTAGAAGTATCCGTGTTTTTTATTGTTCTATTCATACTATATTTGGATTATAAATTATTATACAATTGTTTTTATTTTGCCTGTGTATGTATTTTTTTCTGTTTTCTTTGATTCAGGTATTGAATGATGTGTAGTGTAATTTAGTTATTTTTTTCTTAATTCTATAGTTTTATTATATTTTTCTGTTTAAATTTAACTTATATAAATATATTGAGTTTTGTCATTTATAATTAATGTAATAATCCAAAATATTTTATTTTTAATAAATAGATTAAAAGTAGAATTACGGTTGATTTTGAATTCAAAAGACCCTAGTTGATTTATTTAGTCAATTGCCAGTGGGCGAGTTGCACGATTTACGAGGCAAAAAGGCTATTTTTCAATCCGGACATGATTTTGGAAATCTGAGTTGACCGTTGCGATCGTCTTGTCGAACTGAGCGAGATTCATATTCTGTACTTTTCGATTTGACGGTCGAATCTTCCAGAATTCAGCGAAGAAGTGGACGAAGCTCGCGACCAATGTAACAGTGCCCTCTGCGCACAGTGTCACTTAAGTTGGCACTGTAGATGAACAGTAGCCCTTGAGTTTTTGATTCCGTCGATTGCAACAAGCACTATTTCACTGTTCGGAGTCTGAATATAGTGATCCAATAGTCGATTTGATCCGTTTCGACGTCCTGAACGCAATGGCACTAACGGAATTTCCGTTTGACGGCCTTAGAGCCTCGAAAAGCGTGATAAACTGTATTTTGGCACAGTTTTTTGGACCGAAGATTTATCCGGGCAGTTTCACGAAAAACAAAAATCGCCATCTTATAGATTTCGACGTGCCGGACGTCGTGGCGAAGTCCGTTTTTCAATCTGACGACTAGAACGCCTCGAAAAGCGTGAATTACGATGAAAATGCAGTATTTTGCGCGAAAACCCTAGATTTTTATGCTCCGATAAGCGTGCAAGTTACTGGAGAGGGACTTTGGTGTGAATTGAACATGCTGTAAAGGACCAGCTCTTAATATCAGGTGTTGAGGGTGTAAAAGCAAATTGCACATGCATATATATATATATATATATATATATATATATATATATATATATATACCCGAGTTAGGGATCCCTCAAACCCTAAGCCCCGTAGTCCTCAGACCTAGCCGCCCACGCCAACTACTCCCTCCTCCTTGCCGCACTCCCCGGAGGTCGCGCACCGCCGGCCGCCACCTCCTCTTCGCCGGAAAAGCAAGAAAGCCACCTTGCTTTCTTGTGAAATGTGAAGGAAGCAATGGGAAGGTTTGGGATCTCTCCAATCCACATCTGAGATCATTATCATCCACCCGAGAGTTAGATCCCAAAGCCCCGGCGCCCAGAACAGCCGCGCGAGCCACCGGGCCACTCTTCTTCTTCCTCGCGGCCGGTGAGGTGAGCCCCGAGCTTTTGTGATGTCCTTTAATTGATGCTCACTGTTGTTGCTGCCCAGAACTTTAAAAACTATTGATGCCCAATGTCGAGCTCTTGTCTTGATGATGTTGATCCAACACGTAGGTTTGGTGCATTAGCTGAGGTTCAGAAATGAGTTTCTATGTTATTTGGTACCCCTGAGCATGATGCTCACACTAGTAATGGAAAAGAACCATTAATTATAATTGTTTAGCAACTTTGAGCCTTAATACACAATAATTATGGGCCAATCTGCGTTTGGGTTGCCCAATCCGAGTCCAGGCTGTGAGCACGAGGTCCAGCACATCGAAATGTAGTTACGGATAAAATATTGTGGTTTATGTTGATCTGGATTGAAAATTATAAATTAATTAGTGTAAAATTTCCTGTTTATCACGCAATTTTGAAAAGTCTGGGGGGCTAATTGTAAATGTAACATGGTGGAAGGTTATAAACAGTAGATTTATGATTTATGGATCTTTCGTTGAATTCCAAGTTGGTCAAGTAAATAGCAAGTTCTTTCATAGTTGCAATATGAACTAAATAATTGTTGGGCCAACTTTGCCCCCGGACTTCGTGTCAGCCCTAGCTTATGAGCACGAGCTTCGTCTCGTCGAAACGAACGCGCTGAAACTTACGGCGCTAATTTTGGACTCCTGGTTTTAGAGAATGGGTCAAAATAATAAATGAAATTATGATTTTATGTAACTTAAGAGTTATTTTGGATCAAGATGCAAATGTGACATTGTGGATGTCTTTAAACAGTGATAATACATGTGTTAAACATTTTATATAAGTTCCGTAGGCCCCCGCTAGACCAAAATTGAATATTGTATCGTAAAACGGCAAAACCGTCGATTTTACGGAATTCGGCGCGGGTTTCGCATACTTGGATGAAATAAAATGATAGGTGGACCTTGTTACCTGTCTCTGGTTATGTTGGACACTGTCCTGGTTGGTCTAGTGTCTTGAGGTTATCGTCGGAAGACCCCAAAGTCCAAATAGGGCTTAAAGTGAGCTACAGGGGTATTTTTGGTGATATATGGACACAGTTAGTCTTTATGTCGACCCTGTCTACCTGAACATCTAAAATTTGATGTTTAGGATCAGCAGGTGTGGTTTGACAGATTTCGGATATTTGTAGACCGTCAGCGGGTCGGTTTAGTGCTTCGACGGGCTTTCGAGTTTGAGCTTAAGTTATATCTAAGTTTCCCGTGATAGTGCCATATTGACATAGTGTTGTCAGGATGGGCTTGTGTATGAGTCTGTGATTTTGGGGATTTTGTGAGTCCGTCCCTGACTAGTATTTTATGATTCAGGTCCCTGCAGTCTGACTCCGGCCCACGAGCCTTCTGTTGGAGTCGTTGGATCGGCCTACGTTGAGATGGGTTATCTTCGGTCCGGGCTTTAGCTTTTTGGCCCTCTGTTTGCTTTAGTCCAGTCGGACACCTGTTCTTGATTAGCCCTGCTGATTTTATCTATATGTCATATGACCTATGCATGATGATTATGCCTACATGTTCCTGTTCCTAGATGATAGATGTTATTAGACATATTATGTACATTTGCTCATCAGCTTTTATATCTCGGTACATAGACATTATAATCTGATGACACCTGTTGATTGCCTTCATATCTGATGATATGCATACTGCGTTATATCCAGAAATAATTGCTTCATTTTCTAGTTATGCATGATAGACTCTGATTGATAGATACACAGACATATGCATTCCTATCGGGATTTTGGATCAGACATACATATTTCTTGTATTCCAGACTGCATGATATATGATCGATTATTTGATTATAGACATCTGCATCCCTATGGGGGATTTCCGGCATATTGCCGATTACCTGGTCTGCGGACCGTGAGATTGAGCATTCGCATTACGATGATTGTGCACCTGCTGTTCGCTTGCGTACGCGGTGGGATTGATCACCCACATCGCGTTCTTTATCGGTAAAGGGTCTGGTCGACCCGTGAGCTTTTCCCCTCTTGCTGTATCACTGGGTACGGGGAGCCCCTTGGCTGTACCGATACGAGGAAACTCTCGGCTGTACCTTTAGGTACGAGGATCCTCTCGGCTGTATCAATGGTACGGGGTTGCTGTTCAGCTCGGCTAGGTGGAAACCAGTATGATTGTGATTGTCTTGGCATGGATATCTTCGCCTGAGGTCCCCGCGACCAATAGTGGCATCGGTTAGTATTTTCTGTTCTTCTGTTGATGCATAGCTGATGTTTCGATATTTTAGCATGTTCTACTGTCTATTCCTATACTCATATCTGCACAGTCATAGCATTGATTATCTGCCTGTTCAGTCTTATCAGTGGATTATATTGACTATCTCATGACTTACTGATTATTCAGCTTTACCTATTTCAGTTGTATCTGTGGATTATTGTTGATTATCAGTAGATCTTATTGTTATTCCAGCTTTTCCTATTGATTTATTACTATCCGCAGATTATTGTATCCAGTAGGTACGATTAGCTATTTCTCGGCTCGTCGTGCCCACTGGGATACATGTACAGTGTATCTCACACCCCCTGGGTGACCATTTTTCAGGTTGCTTGGGTGATGGGATGTTGGGACACGTTGGTGAGACGATTGCGATAATATCGACCCCTATGTAGTCAGTATATTTCATTTTCCGCATTTCAGTTTTAAATATTGTAAATTGTCTAGTTTTGTATGCGTAGTTAGACTACTCTGATATTGACTGACTACTGTTAGCCGTGCATGTATAGCAAAGGCCCTGTCCAAGTGGGCAGGGAATTTACTATACATGTGGCGGTCTGTTACGCCCTGTTTTGCAAACTCTGATTGATTTCAAAAAAAAAAAATTAGCCTGCTTTTTAAAACTCGGGGCGTGACAATTAATTTTATATTTATTCTTTGGCTAAAATGAAATTTTGACTTTAACAATATTTACTTGCGGCGGATCATGTGGGTTACTGCACTACTAGTATATTTTAATAAGTGGAACAAGTTGAACATAAATTAAAATTTAAAGAGCCAGCTTGTTGGACTCTGACGACATCATTTGGATCAGGAATAAGACCTAGAATAAAGATTTGTTCCAACCTTATTCTCCAAGGTAGCGTTTGGTTCGAGAATTAGTGAGAATTAGTAGTACCAGGTACAAGTATAAAATTGAGTATAAGGTAGGATAAATAAAAATAGTGTTTGGTTGGGATATAGGTTTGTACCAGTATAAGAAAAATAGTGTTTGGTTGGGATTGAAGAATAAGAGGGATAAATAGTTGACTTTTGAGTAAAAAGACGTAAATGCCCTTTGACATTTTTATGTGTGGGTAAAAGTTGGTAAATAAATAATGTATTATAACTTTTTAAATATATTATTTGTAATAAATATAATTTAATTAATTAGATAATATATAAAATTAGTGTTAATTTCTTTGATGTAAAAAATTATTAATTTGATATAGAAATAATAATAAATATTTCTTGTAAGATATATAATTTACAAAATTCAATTTTTTGTGTTAAATAGTGTTAAATGTACTGCAAATTAATTTGTTTTAATATTAATTTTGTACTATTTAATATTTATTGTACTTATCTATTAATTAAAAAATATAATTGTATATAAATTCAGTGTTAATTATCTAAATTTAATAATGGTTTAATGTTATTGTAACATTACAAAAAATATTCCTGGTAATATATAATGTTTTAAATAACTAATAACTAGTGTCAATTAATGTTAAAATTACAGTTAATTTTTTTTATTTTATAAAAATAATATTAATTATTTATTTTGCATTGGGAACGAGGATGCGGTACAGGGACGAGGTTGTTTAGCCGGCGGCGACGATAATGCTACAGGGAAGGCCGAGAGGCGACGGCGACTACGATAATAAAAAGTAATTATTATTTATTTAATATAAAAAAATTCATAATTAGTTTTATTTAGTGTTAAAATAAAAGTTAATTAAATACAAAAATCATCATCATCAGCATCATCATCAAAATTACTCAAAATTTATAAAATATGTATTATTTTAAAATAATTATAATATTAGCATTGTGTAAAAAGCTATTATGTTTAAAATTCAATACAAAATTTAATAAAACTAACATTAAATACTTAAAAGTAATAATTTTAAAAATACAACTTCGTTGCTCAATACACTACTGTACTAACGTAGATAACATCCATATCACGTCATACTAATTTTATACTAACATCATACACGGGGAACACTACTTTTGTAATTAACCATCCAATTAAGATTACAGAAAAACAAAATAAACTATTACACAAGCTGACTACCATTATATTACAACATTAATTCTAACTTCTATTATTCCACAACTCCTCCATAATGTGAGTGCGAATGTCGTCTCCCCGATGTGACTCTGATGTAGTATAAATTGTAGTCGGCACTTCCACTTCATCCTCTAGCGGCTCTGCGTTTTGCGCTTCATTAAAATATCTGTCATCTCCTTGTTGCCGTCGAATAAAATTATGTAGCACACAACACGCCATAGCAATGTGACACTGCACTCTATAAGGAAACGGTGTAGCATTAGTTAAAATTCTAAATCGCTTTTTTAAAATTCCAAAGGTCTTCTCTACCACATTTCTTAATTGGGCGTGCCGATGATTATACAAGTCTTTTGGCGAACGATGTATACGACCACGACTATTACTATCAAATTGACTCAGATGGTAACGCTCGCCTCTATAAGGTGCCAGAAATTTATCGGTATTCGCGTATCCGGAATCAACGAGATAATATTTTCCTGTATAGATAACAGAAGTGTATACAACTTGTAATAAATAAGTGAAACCTATATTTATGAAAAGATATATGACTAATTTATTCTTAAATGATACCTTCAGGAACAGTAAAGCCGCCACTTTCACAGGCCCATCTGAGTACCCTCATATCAGCGGCAGATCCTTCCCAACCGGTGCATACATAAAAGAAAATATGATCAAACGACACCGCGGCCATCATATTTTGAGATGTAAATCCTTTGCGACACCGAAATCGGGGTTGTTTGTCCCTTTTTACAATAACCGGAATATGCGTACCATCCACCGCCCCAATTGCATTCTACAAATAGTAATGTGAAAACAAAGTACATTTATAAATTTAACAATTTAAATGCACAATTTAGTGACAATTAAAGAGATTTAGCCTTACCTTGAACGGATGGAAATTGAGATTGTCACTAATTCTTGGATGAACTCCAATATTACTTGGCGGCAGAGTTAAGTATTCATCTTTTAGTTGAATAATAGCTCTTAGAACATTGTTAAAGTGACGACTAATTGTTTCCCCTGAATGTTGAAAAGTCTCAGCGAGGACCCTATTTACAACACCATGTCCAATACAAAACAGAAAAATCGCTATTTGTTCTTCAACAGTCATATTCCGTGTGCCAATTAAAAGACCCTTTCCAACAAGTTCATCGCGGAGAGCAATGAATGTACTTGTCGTCATTCTAAAATGATTGTATCCCCGTTCTGGATGACCATTAAGTATATCACAAATAAACTGATGCCCAGTAAATGGACGGGTACGACAAGGTTGTCTGGTTATTGGACTTGTTTCATTTATACAACCTCCGTCAATAAGCAATATTATGAGTTGCACCCAATAGTCATCATCGTCTTCTAATATTGCGAACAAATCGGCATGAAAAGTTGACGAAAATAAACTTCGATACATTGAACCATCCATTATAACTGCAACAACATTTTTGGCATTTAGCGAAGGACGAAGGTAGACAAACAAAGTTTTAATAAATGTATATCATGTAGCACGAATATTAGCATTATGTCTCGATACAACAACAAATTACACAACAAATTACTACATAAAAATTATTAAAAATATCCTTCCGCAATGAGCATTATTATAAGAAACGCCATAAAGTCATCATCATCATCTAAAATAATCATCATCAATTCAAGCAACCTGGAATTACCTACACTTTCATAAAATGTAGGATCCATAATATCTGCATCGAAATTGCACCCAATTAGCGAGAAATCATGATAAGTAAACATGATGTAATATCTATCGATATGAAATACCAACATTCAAGTTATATATACTTAATTGCAACCAAACTGTCCTACTAAATATTACAATCCTCGTACTAACAGTGCAACTTTCCAAAATACATGTTAGAACAGTTTTCTACTACTAAAAGTTAAGATAAATTATGTTACATTGGTTGTATTTACACTACTTAATTAAAACATAGTAAAATTGTCCACTAATTGCCGGGGAAAAAAGGTCGATAGATCAAATTATGATTCTCTAATTGCATTTCCACCCAGTCTTTAGCAAGATCGTCATTCATTGTCATAAAGAGTTGACGATTCTGGGGATCTTTCAAAGCTTCGCCGGCCGCCAAAATCTTACGATTGTTGAGGCCTTGCATCTGGTATACGCGCTGCATACAATCCTCGATTGTAGGAATAGGGCGGCGACCTTCAGAATCCCTATGATACATTTCCTTTACAAAATCAAATTTATCTTTTCCTAACTGCAACATCTCAGTCACAGCCTCAGCGATAGTCTCGGTTTTCTTCCGCCGTCCACCACTCGACGGTCGGTTAGTTCGTTGGCTACGCTCGGGGAGTGGGGAACGAGGCCTCTTGCTGCCAGAGCTGTGTCCCGACCCACTGGTATTCTTGTTGGGGTGATGAGGGCTTGGTGTGAATTCGGCTTCTCCACCTTCCATGAATTCATTCATTGGTGGCCCAGATGACCCTGCTTCAAATGGAGGCGGTAAGAGATATAAACCTTCCAATCTAGGAGCAATTATGTTATCACCCTCACCAGGGGATGAGGAGGACGAGCTAACTATAGTGGTAGTGGGCGGCATGACAGAAGCAAAGCTATATCTGCCGCTTGCGGTGGTCTTCTCCGTAAGGAACTCAATATCCTTATAGGGAGGAAATGGTTTATCTCTACATCTAGCATAAGCCGGGTTTTCCTGAAGGTAGGTTAATTATATTAGTCTAACAATAACAATTATACTCGATTAAAAATTCTGAAAACAGAAATGGAATCACATTACCGCGATCACCGCATCCCAGTCAGCACTATCGCCAGGCATGGGTATATTGAGGTTAAAATCCCATCCCCATCCGCTCTTGTTGACCAACGAATGGTATAACGCGAAAGTGCGCTTCAAGACTTTCAATCTATTTTTTACCTGATCCTTCGTAAGGGTTAAATTATTTCGTCTATTTACCTCTCCAACAACTCTAACCCATGCAAGGGTCGTGAATGTTCCATGAACATTATTGCCTAAGGCATGTTCCTCAGACAACAACGCTAACAGACAAGCATCCAACGACGCGGTCCAGTTGGGTGTTCGCGACCACGCTTGAGAGCGAGATCCACTGGCACCTTGTGGGTTATTCATGTCCCCCTGACTGCTTTGACCGGGAATTACAGGTCTCTTAGAAGGACGCATCTGTAGTTAATGGACGTACTCCTTTATATATTTATCATTGTGCAACTAGAATTTCAAGTTTGTTCAATAAATATAAAATGGCAAAGCAGTCGTTGTATTATATGCAAATAAAAAAAGGTTTGACTAGTTGAATGAAAAATTTGCGAAGCAAACAATACTACAAATGACCTATTAAAATAAGTTAAACACATGTAAGGTAAGGGGTCTGTCAAATTAATCAAGATTCCAAAAGAAAATTGTTTTTCCAAATGCAAATCATAACTGGCATACAAAGTTTGTGATACAAAACAAATTGCACAACATATAATAAATAATTTTTATGTATGCTAAGGGAGATGTCAGATAGAATTGCAAAATGAATATTTTTTTTTTTTGGTACACGGGCTCAAGTGGTTGCCAACAAGCAAGGGGGTGCAGTGGATTATACATCCATGCCATCCATCTATTGCCAATGGCAACCGTCATCATCGCCGAAATTAATTTTGTTCTGTACACGGGCTCAAGTGGTTTCCAACAAGCAAGGGGTTGCAGTGGATTAAAAATCCATGCCATCCATCTATTGCCTATAGTAACCGTCATCATCGCCGAACAAAATTTTGTTATTTACACGGGCTCAAATGGTTTCCAACAAGCAACGGGTTGCAGTGGATTTACATCCATGCCATCCATCTATTGCCTATGGCAACCGTCATCATCGCCAGAGAGAATAACAATCATCCCACAATAACATACTGATTCATCAGCGATACCAGCATCACCACATATTTAGGCACATATTAGATATAGCAGATATATCAATCTCATGTAAACATACTTCGAGACAACACTGGACAAGCAGAGACAAGGGATTAGGATAGCACCTTTGGCGGGACAGAGAAGAGATCGGGAAATGATCTGTTAATAGTAAGGAGAGTAGATCCAGCACACAGGGTGAGCAATGCTCGGGCACAGACGCAGCCGCGGGCACAGATCACGCACAGCGGGCCACGGATCACGCAGAGAGGGCCGCAAATCACACACAGCGGGGCACGGATCACGCACAGAGGGCCACAAATCACGCACACAGGGGCACGGATCACGCACAGAGGGCCACAAATCAGACACAGAGGGGCACGGATCAAGCACGCTCGGCCACAAATCACGCACAGCGGGGCACAGATAAGCTCCGAGAGGGCGCAAGGGTCGCGACGAGGACGAAGGAGAAGTCAAGGGCGTCGGATTGCTTGAGGAGATCCGAGAGGGCGTCGGATGTTGGAGGAGTTCCGAGAGGGCGCAAGGGTCGCGGCGAGGACGATGGCGGAGGAGATCCGAGATGGCGGCGGAGATCCGAGCGGCCTCGGATGGGGGAGGAGATCCGAGCGGAGGAGATCCGAGAGGCCTCGGATGGCGGAGGAGATCCGAGCGGCCTCGGATGGGGGAGGAGATACGAGCGGAGGAGATCCGAGAGGCCTCGGATGGCGGAGGAGATCCGAGCGGCCTCGGATGGCGGAGGAGATCCGAGCGGAGGAGATCCGAGAGGCCTCGGATGGCGGAGGAGATCCGAGAGGGCGCAACGGTCGCGGCGAGGACGATGGCGGAGGAGATCCGAGATGGCGGAGGAGATCCGAGCGGCCTCGGATGTTTGGAGGAGATCCGAGCGGAGGAGATCCGAGAGGCCTCGGATGGGGGAAGGAGATGGAGAAGAGGGGTTGGGAGGGAGAGTGTGAGAGCAATAATAGAAGAGAGAGATGAGGGAAGGGTTCGGATGGGGGGGGAGATGGAGAAGAGGGGTGGGGAGGGAGAGTGTCAGAGCAATAATAGAGGAGAGAGATGGCAGGGGCAAGATGAGAGAGAAAAGTTAATTCGGGGGGGGGGGGGGGGGGGGGGGGGGGGAGTATAAGGTGGTTTTGTACCGGGACAGTGGGGAAAAGGGGGAATTCCCCCCCCCCCCCCCCCCCCCCCCCCCCCCATTCTAAAGCGTTTGGGTACAAAGGGGGGGATAACCCCCTTTGTACCCGAACCAAACGGTGGCCAAATGTATTTAGTTTGGATAAAACAATAATTTTCGTCTCTTTGAAATAAGTTGGTATATTTTTTTTTTCTGGAACAAACTTGTTTCTGAGAATAAATTTAATTAAAATAAATATAATTTTAATTATTGTATTAACTTTTTAATTAATTTATTATTTTAATTAATCTAATTGTTTTATTAATTAATTATTTAATTATTAGATAATTAATTAATTAATTTATTAATTTATTTATATTTAATTAAATTATTTATTTAAAATAAAATTATTATTAATTATTTTATTAATTAATATTTAAAATTATCTATCAAAAATTAAATAAATAAATTAAATTATTATTTCTATATTAATTAATTAGATAAAATATTATTATTTTAAAATTATAATTACTCTTCTCATTATTCTAATCTAAATATTCAAATATTATACATTTTTTTTATTTTTAAAAATAATTTAATTTTATTTAAATGTAAAATTATTTTTATTTCTGTTTGTTCTTAAATTTATATTCTAAAAAGCCGTTCTATCTTGTGACTGAACCAAACTCAGCTATATGTATCAACAACTATTCTTAATTTAAGAGTCGCTCGTGTTCGGGTTCGGCTGACTGAGAGCTCTAGTTCTCCTTTTCTCCTCCGGCTCTGCTTCTTCTTCGCCGCCGCCGCGTTCTTCAAAGAGTAATTAACGTGGCGGTTATGATGATGATGAGAAGGAGCCAATGGCGGCTGGTTCGGGCGTGCTCCCGAACCCTAACCCTAGCCCCATCTCGCCCCATCTCCTCCTCCTCCTCCTCCTCCTCCGGCGAAGCGGCGGTGAAGAAGGTGACGAGGTCGAACTTCGTTGAGGCGCTTGAAGGCCTCCGGGCGCTGGTGCGGGAGGCGGACTTCGTGGCGGTGGATCTGGAGATGACGGGCGTGACGAGCGCGCCCTGGAGGGACGCCTTCGAGTTCGACCGCCCCGACGTCCGCTACCTCAAGCTCAGGGACTCCGCCCGCTGCTTCGCCGTCGTCCAGTTCGGCGTCTGCCCCTTTCGCTGGGACGCCGCCAGCTCCTCCTTCCGCGCCCACCCGTCGGTCCCTTTCCTATCTGCTCTAAACCCTAAACCCTAATCGTCTCTAAATATCAACTTTTGCACTTTATCTTCCTATTTTTGAAATTCTCTACTTTGCCCTCTTAAATTTTAATTTAAAGTTTCAGCACTTAATCCAGTATCAATATTGTTTTTCTTGAAATTAGATAATTTTACAAAAAAAAAAATTCTACTGTTTTTTTTTTCTACAACTATCCAATGAATGTTCAGAATGATGACGAAATACTAATAGTATGCAGTTAAGTACTACATTTTAAATTTTTAGAAGGCAAAATAATTTTTTTTTAAAAAATAGAGAACTAAGTGCGACGGTGGGTATTTATAGAAGGGGCTTTTGCATTTATTTTTTTGTAAAATTTACTAAGCCCTTCTATCTTTTATATGTATACATGTCTTATTGTTGCAGCTCCTTGTGAGGGTAGGGTTTTTTACCTTTGATTTTTAGAGCCAATTTTGACGATTTGCCAATTTTGACGATTTGCTCCAATAAAGATCTTATTTTGATGTGAGAACTTTGCTTTATCACTTAGGAGTAAACAAAAAATAGGATTCCCCAACCATTCCCCATAAAAAAATAATATGATCTTTAAATGCACCTTCCACTTGCAAATAACCAAACAAAACATTTATAGTTGTGGCTTTCTCAACTACATACTACAAAACGAGCAAAATGCAAATGTAACTGCAACATTTCTAGCTACATGCATCTCTGGCTATGGTGTATTTGTTACTATGTTCAGCCAAATGGAGCGGCAAAATCTCTTTTTTTCTTTTTTTCTTTTTTAATTGAAGGTACCTCCCTGTATTGTCCTAAAGTTCCTCTATGGACTCACTAAGTAGCAGTGACCTTTCCTAAAACCAGCTTCTTTTAAGGTTTTTGATTATCTCTGCACCTTCCTTAATGCTTCGACTAGAATGGTAGTTGATCCATTTCCTATATAATTAGTGGGTTTTCAAATTTTACACAAGTATTTGATTTTGAGATGTATTTAGTATTTAAAGCCGTCCTGTCAAAAGGATAAGGTAGCAGGTGCAAATTAGCTATAGCACTATTTTTTATTTTATTTTATTTTTTTTTCTTGTTTTCTTGTTTTGAATTTGTTTTGTACTATGGTAAATTGAGAGCGTGAATTTAATGCCTGGAATGAACAAATTTTTTTTTCTGCAGTCACAATTTTTATATATTTCCGCGAAAAGAGCTCCCAATTTTTGGGCCGTCTTATGAGTTTCTCTGCCAGACAACTTCGATCGATTTCCTAGCGAAGTACCAATTTGATTTCAATACGTGCATAAACGAAGGTGATTCCTCAAATTAAAATTGTTTTTTTTCTTGTTCCTGTTTTATGTTGCTTCATGTCCTCGTCGTCTTTTCTTCTTGCATGCTATAGTTCAAACTAGTATATCAGGATTCTCCTTTTGTTGCTTTCTATCAAGTAATTAAGGGAAGGATTATGCCAATGTTGCCGTTAAAAGATTCAATCGATTAGCAGTGTTTTAAATAGCGGCTGCTTCGCCTGCCATAGCGGCCGCTATAGTGGAGTTACTATGCTACTGCTACGCTATAACATTTAAAGCGGGATTTAGCGGAGTGTTTTCATAGTGGCCGTTTTAGCAGCATTGGGCCCACTAAAGTGGACACTATAAAGCGGGGTATAAGCAGGCATTATGGGCCCAAAAGTTTGGACATTGTAAATGGATTAAAATGTCTTATTGGGATGGGTTTTGAAGTTAAATAAAACAATCAAAACCCTATAAATGAATTATAGATTTTCTAACTTTTTGGCCTTGTTTGGATGGTGGAATTAGTTATTTTTGAATAACTTATTTGGAATGAAGCTTTTTTTGTGTGATTGGATGCGAAAAGTTAATTTTTGCTCCTTGAAAGGTTTTGTCATCCATAATTTGGTAGGATAATATATTTCACCTACAAGGTGATTTATCTTATTCCAAAAAATTGACTAGAAAGTGAAATATGTTATTCCATCCTAGACGTCTTAACGCATTTATCATATACCAAATACTATAGCTTCTTGAGTAAATCAAAAGTATATCCAGAAAAAGATATTCATGCATCCAAATAGGGTCTTTGTCTTTTTGGTTTGCTATGTCATAATATTTTGAAGTTAGTCTCACACATAATGACACTAAACATGTATAGGCTAGAAGAAAATAATGGTTAGTTGTATTTCTTCAAAATTATATGTATTTCCTATAAGAAATTTAGGCATACTAAGTAGTTTTTTATGAAACCCACTATGGGTTCGCAGGAGCCGCTATGGTGAGTGTCACGCCCCGGGGTCGAAACTGCGACCCGGGCTCGCCAACAGATCCGCCACCTATGCCAAAACCCGCATAGGCGAAGCGTCTAACCTGCAAAAGATAGTACTATAGCTACACAAATATCAGAGCTGAAATAAAATGCTGTAAAATAAAATCCAATTACTATACATCATGAAATAGAGTACAATATCCATTCCCTCAAATACAGATAATCATCATACAATGTCCTCAGTACAGCATCTCTCGGCTATAAAAGGAGATAAACTAAAACTATAGTACATCAGTCTCTCCAAATACAAAAGATCTCTCTCCTCCAGATAAACAGTAAAAGCCAGCCAACAGCTACGAGGAATCTCCAACCAGGGGATACAGCTACACTCCTCGGGTGGTAACGATCTAGCTCGTGACTCCCTCGCCCCGAACAACGACCGAAGATCAGCAACTCCAATGAGGACTCTGCAAAACAGGGGGGAGAAAAGAAGAGGAAACAACAGTGGGGGTGAGAACCACTAGTAAACCAGTAGCCTCCCCCTGTGGGTAAAGCCTCAAGCTCCGGCGTACCCACTAAGTCTACTAGAGGCAAGAAAAGGGCCAGGGGTAAAGCTGTAACAGAACTACTGAATAAAAGGGGAAACCACAACAAGTATGCCTCTAAATGCAATACCGAAGGAAATGACGGTATGAAGGCATCAGGGAACAGTAAATGACCAAATAGACCCAATCTGGTACCACCAGTAAACTGGTACTGCCTGCTCTGCCATCACTCACAACTCACCAACTGACCGGAACCCAACACGGTCTAAAGCCTACTCCGGAGTGGCACTCGAGGGGAGCGACCCACACGAGTAAAGTATCACTGTATCGAGCATCTCTGTAACCAATATCTCACAATAGCAGGACTGGATCATGACAATGATCAAAGTGGGAAACTCCGTCCACTAATGAAACCCCGATCCGATACAATAATACTCCAAAAGTGGGAAATACCATCCACTAGAGAAATCTAATACCCAATCTGATGCAATAGTAAACATCCGGTCAACCGCCCAAAGTCCGCGGTCACCGCAATAACCCCCAACCCACAATTGGGTGAAATAATCAAGATCTGGTCAACCGCCTACTGTCCGCGGTTGCCGCAATAGCCCATAACCAACATCAGGTACACCCTATCACTGACCCTCAGGTCCCAGCTACACTATCCCAAACCTCTGCTCGAACTCGAGCAACATGACTCAAAAGTCTAAATAAAAGGAGAAAGAGAGCAATCATGGTTTCTCCTAAGTCAAATCCCAATATGATAGTGTAGCAATAAAATAGTGGCCTATCTAGATGTCCAAATAAGCATGCAAAAGTCCTCAGCAGTGTGAAAGAGAGAATATATCAAATAACAGTTTTACGAGTGTAATACATAATAATATCCAGATAAATATCACCATCAGGCTAAAACATCAGTGGACTACACATGTATAAGATCCCTGTTCCATAATAAATTCCCAGAGTGAAACCCGCACATTGATATATCATTATGTCCCAACAGTTAATCTATTTAATCCTCTTTCATACAATTCTAGGTGCTAATGTGGCATGTTAATCATCACTTATTAAATTATTCCAGAGACCATGTTCCAACAGCAATATTATCCCAATAATATCCCCAACATGCTTTATCCACTAAATTAACCACAGATAGAAGGTTCACATGTATATCAGTCAATCATGCATATTAATCAATCAATATGCTCAAAGGGGGATTTTCTAATAAACTTAGTGAGTAAGTCAGATATAGAGGCGAGCAACAACCACCCACCTGAAGCGCTAACTGTCCGGGTCCGTACAGCTGAAAATGCCAAAAACTCCAATCCTGCGCTCCAACAAATACAGTACACCTGAAACACTCCTGGCACAACACAAAGTCCACTAAACTCACTCAAATTCCCAAATAATGCTCTTATAGATACATACAACAACAGTCCCAAACTGTTAAATTATCACCTGCAGAAACTGCCCAGAAAAATCCCAGAAAAATATCACGGCGATCCTCGCGTCGATAGCTTCGCAACGGTACCTTGCACGCCCAAATCAGAGTTCGGTAAGTCAAGTTATAAATTCGGCAAGGTGGTAATCCAAACATCAGACTGTGAAGAAAACTGCACACTGTACACTGAGAAAACAGTAATTTTCACCTCGAAATAAATCTCATAAAATTCCAAGAAAAATACGAGCACGTTCCTTGCGAAAAGTAGCCCAAAATCGACTCTTGAATCGCCTCGATCCGATATTCCTACGCCGAGAAACAATTCGTCGAAGGTACCGCTGTCCAAACACCCAAACAGCAAAAAGGGGGTCAAAGATGTCTCGGGAAACGTGCCAAAAGTGCGAAACGGAGGGAAGCGATCAACACGAAAATCGAAGCCTTACCTCTTAGGAACACGCTGTCGAAGAAATCGTCCAAAAACTCCTCCTGGTTTGCTCACAACGAATTTCTGACTGAACTGCGACGGTAATGGGCCGAAATGGGGCGAAAACCGAGGCGAACTGTAAAAATGATATCGCCGTTGCCGAGCTTCCAGAGATTCTGGGAATCCACCACAAGATCCAGGACATCAAGAGGAAAAACTTTCATAAAGAACTCACCCTCCCATTCTCTCTCTACAGCTCGGGAAAAGGAAGAAAAAGGGGAGGGATGGGCTGCTTATATAGGCCCAAAAACAATTGCCGAAATGACCATGGTGTCCCCGGTTTCGGGCGCCCGAATCTTTCGGGCCCCGAAACCGGGCCCGCATAGTACTCGGCCCACGGCCCGGCCCACGGTCCGCACCCGCACAGCGGATCCTGGCCGGACCGCGGGGCCGTCCGACCCGGCCCATGGCGCGCCGCGTGTCCCCGAACAGGGGACAGCGGATCCGCCCATCCTCCTCACGCCGCGTGGCCCTCCCCGGTCAACGCAGCCGCTGGCGCCAGCCAATGGCTGGCCGCCACGTGGCGCACGCGTGCGCCACGTCGTGCCGTGGCCGCCACGCCAGCTGCCGCCGCCTGCCACGCCTGCACGCCGGCTGCCCACGCCACCTGCACGCGCACAGTGACGCGCCCAATCCACGCGCGCCACGTGTCCAAGCCTCGTGCTCGCTGCACCCGGTGCACCCAACCACAAACACCGAACCAATACGGGGCCGCCACGTGGCGCGCACCGGTCCACCGTGCACCGCGCACCACCCGTGCCTGCCGCGCACAGTGGCGCGCCCAATCCCCGCGCGCCACGTGTCACGCCTCTCGCTCGCTGCACCCGGTGCACCCGACTTCATGCACCGAACCAATGCCACACTGCCACGTGTCTCTGCTCTGGTCCACCGTACACTCCGCTGTGCTCCGTGGACCGCGACCCGTGGACCATCCAATGGGAAACTGCCACGTGGCCCCCCGCTCCGGTGCACGCCTGCCGCGTGAACCGCGCGCCCTGCCCGCGCGCTGCGCGCTGCCCGCGCCTGCCCGCCGCCGCATTCCGCCTGCCCGAGGCCGCGCCGCCGCCCTCCGCCGCTGCCCGCCGCCGCCGGTTGCCGCCGGCGATCGCCGGAAGTACTGTTCCGGCGTGAACAGTAACCCGAGCTCCGAATTGACAAGTGGGTAGTCCATTTTGACCGTTTTCGCGCGCTGAATCCGAATTTGACGTCCGTTTCGCCAAATTCCAACTCTAAAATTTGCCGGAGGCTCCCGGAAGTGTGTTCTTAGCCCGAACTTCGTGCGGAGCCCAAATTTAATGTCCGATTCGCGCGAAACCACCTCTAAACCCTCCACGGGGTCCTCCGATCACCCACGTGATCCAAATGAGCCCGAAGTCCAACACTTGAGCCAATTATGCCCCAAACACCTCCAACACACCATGTAAGCCTCCAATAGCCACCCCAACGCACTGCAGCAGCTCTGCGGAGATCCGGGTCATCACAGTGAGACCCTTCAAACGCTATGTACCTGCTATCGGTTATTTACAACCTTATCGGTTAGAGTACCTAGTTCGAGTTGTAATAGGGCTATGCACTGCATCAATACATAGAAGTCTATTATGCATATCTAAGATACATAGGATGCTTAAATTACCATCTATTTACAGCATTTGGGTAATCTCAGGAATATCTTATTTATCCAGAGCACAAGAGATAGAAGTGCTTCGAAAATTACGGCTGCCATATGAGGACGGTTTAGCAGCACCGTCACATACTTCTGAAGAGCTTGGAGATATACCAATGGTGAGCACTACTGACCTCCTTTTCACTGAAAGAATGAAAAACAGATTTATTGAGTGGCGAGATGGGATACTCAGAAGTCCACTCAAGGATCCTTCTGAAGAGAGTCTGAAATTCAGCACAGTGCAATTTCAGACAATTTTCTTTAAGATGCGGCCAGCTATCATGCTTAATGGATTCAGCTCACATCAACTGAAGTTGATTCAACTGGTAATTTATTTTTCAGTTTTTTATTTTACTGAATGCCAATTATGGTCTTTTGAAGTACAACATGAAAACTTTTTTCGGATTTAGACTGCATCTGCAGTTTGTCGCCCGTTAATCTTGCTTCCAACTACATATAAATTTTCTTGTTTTTCATTCATTTCAGTGCTTTTTGATGTAACTTTTTACTTGTTTTCTGTTTTTATCCTTTTAGAAATGAACTTATGTGCTTGTTTTCCTTGACCTAAGATACTTGTCTTTTATGCTGGAACTATTCTTAAGGTCTGGTTCAGGATGTTTGGCTTGTATTTATACCTGATTCCATATGGTTTAAGGGATTTGTATGTCTTCTGATAGTCTTACTACTTCAAAAGTCTAAGTTTGTATTACAACAAATTCTTTTTCTTAATGGTTCTAACAGGATTAATGAACTCCATTTAGACAATTTATTTCTGTTTCTGTAATAAACGCTCTGCTACATAATGCTTGCAGATTCTGAGAAAACACTTCAAGGATCTTTTATATGCTCGTACAGTCGGTGAGGACGGTACATGGCAAAAGAGAGTAGTTTATACAGACTCTGAGGAGGATAAAGCCTCTTTGTTGGTAAGAGGAATATAAGAAATTCACTATAAATGTGCACAAATTTGTTTTCAGCTTTGTTCCCGTCTTTATATGGTTCTAAGTGGCTCAAGATTGAGTTTTTTTTTTTTTTTTTTATTTAAATTAAAAGGTAATTCTTTTTTTTAAATGATTATTATCATCTTTAGAAAATAATATTTATATAGTAGATCCTTTCCTCTGGCGCTACTCGTTGGAGAACCTGACCCATATATGTGGCTGAAAAATCTGTTATGGGAAAAAAAGGCATTTAAAACACTTTACGAATATCATTACCAGAAGTTCAGTTTTTAACTTGACCAAAATTGTGATGAATTGTGGATTATGGTTCCATATTACGCCCTTACTGTGATAGAGGAGAGCGTGTCCGTTAGTATTCTTTTGTGGCCTAGCTGTTTGACTCATATAAAGGAGTAATGAGTACCTAGTTGTTAACAAGTCACGTGGCTAATCTCATCTCTTTTTTTTTGTGTTTCAGAAAGAGGTCCAGGAAGATGCAAGGAGGAGCACTGTCTCGAGGGTCAGGTCTGCTGTGGGATTTCGCCATGTTATAGATCTGCTTGCTGCAGAACAGAAATTAATTGTTGGTCACAATTGCCTTTTAGGTACATGTACTGTCATATTAAAAATATCTGTGCATGTCTCAACAGCGCCTTCCTACAATGATTCTTTCTCATGAAACAGATATTGCTCACATATACAACAAATTCATTGGCCCTCTTCCGTCATCAATGGTGGAGTTTGTTTTAGCTGTTCATGAAATTTTTCCATATGTTGTGGACACCAAGCATCTTTTGAATTCAAGTCATGCCATTCAATATTTCATGAAGAAGAGGAGCAAATCGCTTTCCTCTGCTTTTTCTTTGCTGTGCCCGACAGTCTCCTCTCCATCCAAGAATTTGGGCACAAGTTCGCATGTGAAAGTTGAAGTTGAATCAGATGAAGCAGGGTATTGAGTTTATCCTATATAGCATAAATACCTTTCCTTGTGAGGTGTTGCACTAACATTTTGTTGCACTTGCATTTTTCGCTCCTACCCCGTCATTCTTAATGATTGCACAAATTTTGAAAAACAACTTAATATCTTCTGTTCCCTTTTTATACTACTGAAGTTGAATTACTTGCTTGAAGCACAGAATTAGCCTTGCAGATTGGGATGCCTTTTTGGTGTTACAGAATGCTCCATATCTGAGGTCAATAAAATCAATTGGCTTTGAGTAACATAAAATGTAACTAGTAGAGATGCTTATATAGAGCAACTAGTAACATGAATCTGGCAAGGAAAACTTATTCTTTTGCCTGTTCAGTGCATTGAGCTTGCTGGCTTTTCTTCGATAAGGAGCATTCTGATTTGACTGAAATTCTGTGAATCTGTGGATATAGCAATCAATTGATTAATGTTACTCCATCTGATGAGAAGTTCTTTACCTGCAGATCATCTTGCTTCTATTCGGGTGCTAAGCATGAAGCAGGATACGATGCCTTTATGACGGGATGCGTCTTTGCTCAGATATCCAGTCATTTGGGTGTGAATTTTGAGCTCCTTTCACCATCAGCCAATCTCACAAACAATGATAAGCTTGCACCGTACATCAATCTTTTGTATCCCGCATGGAACAGCGGAACAGTGATCAATCTTAGTACTGGCACGGAGAAACCAGAGCCAGGTTATAAGCATAAATACCCTCCTGTTGTGTTCTCAAAAGTCATCCTTGTTTGGGGATTTCTGTCGAAGTTGAAGCCAAAGGACTTGAAGGAGTGCATATGCAAAGTGTTTGGTCCGGATTCTGTTACTTCAATCTTTTTCATCGACTCAACCGCCGCCCTCATTCAGTTCAGCAAAAAGGAATTTGTGAATGATTTTTTTATTTTAAAGGATACTTTGGAGAGAAAAGATGATGCCATATCAGTTTTGCACCCTCTTTCAGTGCTATTGCAAGGTGGAAATACACAGGCTGGGAATTACGATACTTACAGGGACATTTGTGCAGCTTCGGCATCAAAATTTTTGTTTGCAGATCAGGCAGAAGCCGTCGGCATAACCTGCAAAACAAAACTAGACTTTGGTATTAGAGATTCTGCTGGGAGCAGTGAGACTACTGAAATGGAAACCATTTCGCCATATGTTAATCGGGTTATAGGACCAAAACATGATTCTAAGAAGCAATCCGACCGCTCAGTTTCATGCGAGGATATCTTAGACTCTTTGTATACTTCGAAATCATTATTAGGGAAATGCTTGAGAAGCGCATAATCCAGGATACTATTACAAGGATGTGGGACCCTGGTGATGTCGAAAGGCAACTATTTATACAAACTTTGAGATGGTTATCTCAGATAGATGGAGATGATTTATGCCACATTTGTCGGAATGATGCCCATCGCATTTACACTCAGAGAGAAAGCACCATTATATTTGCCGAAGAGGTTATTTATTCAACTATTACTTTCAAAGTTGGTAGGATTTTCCTGTTTTGAGCATATGATCGTTGACCCGTCCGGAACCGTGGCTTGGATGTTGCTTTTGGTGATTGCATTACACTTTAAACCAAGTTTTTAGTTCTGTTAACAGGAAACACTGATTTGGACTTAGGCATTAAAGATGTGAAGCTGCTGAATATGATATATTTTACGAGCAGGCCGCATTTATTATCTTTGATCTCGCAACTCAAAGTGAAATGCTCAACACAGGCCAAGAGAAGCAGATGGGAGTACTGGAGCGGACAAACCAGTGAGATATAATACTTATCTCAGAGCCCAAATTTTTGTTCCACAATCAGCTAATTTGTTAATGTTCTGGTTCTTAAATAAACAATATCTTTGCGAGGGTAATGCATGCTCCAATTCTCTCTCTTGTTTTTATATATATTTATTTAGCCATGGTAAGAAAACGTTTGGTCCCGTTGTTATTTCATAGAGTTACTTTTTTTTTTTTGTTTTTTTTTTCTGAGCGAGGCTTTGATCTTTTTGAGAGGGTTTGGGCTCAGATCGATGTTAGGTGCTGATTCGTTGCACTGCTGTTGCAATCGTATACAGATTCAAATTTTAAATTTTGCATTTGGTTTGATCCAGTTAAGTTTAACACTTCACTTCAGCTGTTGCAGGTAATTACATCTGGACAAACAATTGGTCCTTATACTGTTTTCAACTTCAGAGATGGGATCACCCACTAATTGAGAATAAATAAATTATATTTATGTATATAATACATTAAAATTTTATGATATTTTATTTCCATTGTCTTCAAAGATTCTAAAACAATTCTAACAACTCCGATAATTAAATCAAATGCTTCAAAATTGATTGTGATTAGGAACAATTTGGTCCAGACCATCTCAAAAGAATCAGAAGTTTTTTATTTTTATTTTTATTTATTTATTTATTTATACTTACAAGAGAGAGAAAATTGAGTTATAGGTAGGTATTAGAATTTTTTTTTTTTTTTTTTTTTATAAATAATTTTATAAAATTTATAATTATAAGAATAGTTCTGTGATTTTTTTTTTTTTTTTTTTTTTTTTTTTTTTTTTTTAAAAAAAAAGACTTAAGCGAAATGTCGTGAACCATTCATCGTATTCACCGTTTTTAATCATTTTACCGTATTCACCGTTTTTAATCATTTTACCTATGGAAGTCCTTCTGCTCTTTCTTCTTCTATTTCGGCATGCAAACAAATATTTTATAAATTTATATTTGTTAATATTTATTGTTATAATCAATATATTTATGGTCAAAATGTTGTATTTAAAATATATAAAAATATTTCAATGTATTGATAATTTTTTAAACTTTTTTTTTCTTTTTCTTCTTCTTCTCCGCGCAGATATTGTGATTGATATATTTCTTGTCGTGAATTTTATGAATTTTATATTTATTGATATTTATTGTTGTAATCGATATATTTGCTGTCAAATATTATATTTAAAATGTATAAATTTTTTTTAATGCATTGATAATTTTTACAATACATTATTTGGAAAGTCTATTTTTATAAAAAAAAAAATTATTAGGAAGGTTAGTTTTATAAATAATTCTAGATATCTTTATTTGATAGAGCAAAATTATCCGTACATTTTATTTAGAATGTACGATATATATTTCATTCATTTAAGGGTGAGGTCTATCTCACTTTAAAGTTACGAGTAAAATTTATCTCACGCAATGAATTGGATATAACATGTACATCAATTTTTTAAGTGTATCACTAGTATTTTTCTATTTTATATTATTATTAAGTTTATGTGATAATTAAATGCGCGCTTAAGAGATGTCCAATCCAAATTATACGAAAGTGTTGTTTCTTGTCCTCTCCTTCAAGTTTGGTACCACCGCTATTCCAAAAACCTTGTAAACCCTCGCTCCCTCTCCCTCTCCTTCTCCTTCTCCTTCTCTCGCCGCAGCAATGGAGGACGACGATCCCCAAACCCTAACCCCTCCCCCTCCACCCATCGCCCCTCTCCCTATCCCTCCCCCAATCGCCGCCATCCCCCCTCCTCCCGCCGCCGCCGCCGCCCTCCTCCGCTCCCGCGCCGGCGGCGGCGTCGGCGGCGTCGGCGGGGGCTCCGACTCCGACCGCGAGGGCTCCGTCCCCCGAGGCGGCGGCGGTGGCGCCGACGAGTACGAGGTCTCGGAGGAGAGCCGCCTCGCCCGGGAGCGGCAGGAGAAGGCCGTGCAGGAGCTCCTCATGAAGCGCCGCGCCTACGCCATGGCCGTGCCCACCAACGACTCCGCCGTGCGCGGCCGACTCCGCCGCCTCGGCGAGCCCGTCACCATCTTCGGCGAGCGCGAGATGGAGCGCCGCGACCGCCTCCGCTCCCTCATGGTGCGCCTCGAGGCCGAGGGCCAGGTCGACCGCCTCCTCAAGGCCCACGACGACGACCAGGCCACCTCCGCCTCCGCCGCCGCCGCCGCCGCCGCCCAGGAGGAGGACGCCGAGGCCGCGCAGATCCAGTACCCGTTCTACACCGAGGGCCCGCGGGAGCTCCTCGAGGCACGGCTCGATATCGCGAGGTACTCGCTCCCCCTCGCCAAGGCGAGGATCGCGCGGGCGAGGAGGAGAAGAGACGATCCCGACGAGGATGCGGAGGCGGAGGCCGAGCTAGTAGTTAAGCAGGCCGGCGGATTTGTTCTTGAATGTAGTGAAATCGGGGATGACCGGCCGCTCTCCGGTTGCTCGTTCTCGCATGACGGATCGCTGCTAGCCACAAGGTATACTTCCTTTGCTCCTCATTCTCTCTTGATTGCAAGACTAAATTACCTTATTATTTGTTTAGGAAGGCATATCTTTAAATTGTAACCCAACAAAGTGATTCTACTCTAGTTAGATAATTATGCCAAAAATTTGTAATGCTTCCACCTTCGACAAGCCTAAGCTTTAAGGAAAGGGCATTTTAGCACATGAAACACCCCAATTTGAGGTCTGGGGAGGGCAAGACATATAGAGCCTTAGTGCTCTTACTAGAGACCAGATATGCTGTTAAACGACTAAAGCCTTGGCTCAACTCTTCCATATTGTGCGGTGCATTAATGTGTGTCCGCTGGATTTTTAGTTGCTCTTGAGTTTAGAATTTGCTGTTTGATTAGCAGATTTCAAGTATGGTATTTTGCTGCTCCTGCTGGTTATTTCATTTTTTTCAGCCCAGTCATGCACCATCCAGTTTGGGGCTATGGTCTACCTAGCACACTGCTACGTATCCTGCTTGTCCCGTCATTGGTAGCCTAGGGTATTTATAAAGGGAACTACTTGTCACACACTAGCTGACAAACATATGAGTTTAATCTCTTTGAAGTTTTTTCAAGTTCTTTGTCTAGTTGTGTGTCTTTTGTGCCGCCTAGACTTTTGTTTTGTAACTATAGGTGGAAACGAGCCAAGCTCGAGCAAACTTATCTTAGCTCAAGCTTGGGTTGAAATTAATTTCGAGCCTAAATTTAGGCTCAAGCTTGGCTTGAAATTAATTTTAGCCGAGATCGAGCGAGCCTAATTTTGAGTCGAGCGAATTCGAGCCTTAAACAAGCAGCTTGAAATTCCTAACATCGTGCAACCCATGGTTTAATTTTCTTGGAGGATTGTGTACAACTTGACACAAAAACATGTTTGATAGTTCAACATACAAAATAAATATATGAAATACGATAGTATATTACTAAGAAGAGCAATTTATGTGTTGATATATCTAACCATGTAATGAATGCCCGCTTCTATTTGTGGGCCGGCTTAATTATGTGAGGACAATCCAAAGGCCTAAAATACATATTATATATAATTATATATATAATTAAAATATATATTATATATAATTATGTATATTCTTATAAATGTTTTTAATATATATATATATATATATATATATATATATATATATATATAGTAGAGCTTATATACTTTTAAAAGCACAAGCCCAACTATGCTTGTGAATCTTTTACCATTGGATTTATATTGAGATTCGTGCTATTGTACTTTCTCTTTCTCTCTCTTTAGTTGACTTTACAATAGCACAAATCTCAATACAAATCCAATAGTAAAAAATTCACAAGCATAGTTGAGTTTGTAATTTTAAAAGTATATAAGCTCTACTATATATATATATATATATATATATATATATATATATATATATATATATATATATATATAGTCCTGCTACTATACTCTTATGAGTACAATCGACTTCGTACTCATAAGTTATTTTCGATGATAGAGTTTTCGAATCGACGATCCATACCATTAAACTTGATTTAGAGCATTTGAAACTTCTAGAAACTAAATTTCATAATTTTTCAACTTCATTTACCTTACGATATAAGGATCTCAAAATTGACAAATTTTAACAGCTGGTATATGATGCTTGTTAGTTTAATGGTGTAAAAAAATTGAAATAGGTTGAATTTTTGATAGAAAATATTATTCACTATTTAGATAGAGATCTATAACTCCGATCTTAAATTGAAGAATCCAATCCTCTACTTTTAGGAGGCCGTTCGATTTTGACCGTTCATTTTATACTCACTTGATGGACTTTATTATAATTTTGAAAAATTACAAAATTTAGTTTCTAGAAGTTTAAAACACTCTAGATCATATTTAACGGTATGGATCGTCGATTTGGAAGCTCCATTATAAAAAAATACTTATGAGTACGAAGGGGTCTATACTAATAAGAGTATAGTAGCCCTACTATATATATATATATATATATATATATATATATATATATATTAGTAATACTCAAGTTCAGCTTGAAATTAATTTCAAGCTTTTATTTTGTGTTCAAGCTCGGCTCATTTAATTACGAGCCGAGCTCAAGCAAACCGAATACCTAGCCGAACATGAGCCGACTCACTTGTTAGCCAGCCCTATTTGTAACTAGGGAAATATGATGCACGCTCTTTGCTCTATTGGATGAACAAGCTGAAGAAAGGTCAACTCAATCATTTCTAGATTAGCCTAGTGGAGGGATTTTTGAAAACTGTAGCAGAGTTTTTTTGTTCTGCAGCTCATTTTCTCACTGCCATAGTGAAAAAGCATAACTTTTTCTGTAGGGGTTTGTAAACAGGGATTTTTTGTAGTAGAATTGTTATTCAGTACTGATAGTTCTTTTACAAAATAATACAAAAGGAAAATTGTGGCATTTTGAATTTCTCTTTGCTTTGTAGTTTTTTGCCAGCGGAGACTATTTAAGATTTTCAAGAGCAGGGAATTTGTATCAAGTTTTCTACTGCACTTAGCAAAACATATAAATTAAAGCAAAGGGAAGATATAGTAGGAAGAAAAGAGAGCACAACAGTGGAGGAACTGGAAAGGAAGAAAGAGGAGAGAGGAATTCCACCGTGGACATTTGAGTCAGAACTACTTTCTTGTTGTATATAGCCTCTTCGCTAGCTGACAAACATTTAGCATGTATTCACAACCGTGCTTTTCTTCTTACCAAGTAGGATTCCTTCTAGTAGGAACTAATCCATTCCACCACATAAGACTCTTTAGTAGAAATTTTAGCTACACCTTACTCTTTTACTCGAGCTCAGTCAACTAAACAAGTTAATTAGGACTTTCGTTCAATTTCAGCTCTTCTTGGTCATAATGGACTAATCTACTTCAACCCAAACCAATTAACTTATCCTAATATAGAACACCCAAATTACCTAGTTGAGAATCCACTTTGAACCTAATTTTCTGATCCAAACCTCTAATTAGCTTGACTTAATTGACAAGCTAGATTCATTCAATAACTGATATAGCTAAATTCTGCATAGACAAGAGCCTAATTTGACTACATTAACCCTAGCCGAACATGATTATTCCTCCGAAACAAAAAAACAGAAAGGGCACATGACATCCTTCTTAGACAAGAGTCCTTGATTATCAAAGTCCATGATTCTCTTAGAAAAAGAAATTGCACATGGCATCCTTATATAAAACATCAGAGCATGATGCTTCCAACATGGATCACCAAGTGGCCACAAGAGATTCCAATTAGGGCTTTTATGGAGAGGTACTCTCAATTTCATTCCGATCAAATGATCCGCAGCAACCAATACTTCTTGTGGTAACAAAAATGTATTGTTCTGAGGTATATCAAGATTCAGTCTCTGGTTCATATTTTGTCGACCGATCCTTCCTAATTCACATCTTTGTTGTTCTCAAGGTTGTGGAGCTCTATTTGGCTTCTTTTGACAAAATTTTAGATTAGCTGATTCTTTTTCAAATTTTGAGCTACCCCACTCTCCTATTTTCTGGGATATGACTGCAAACACATTTCACCCAGAAGGATAAACTGGCAATGTGTTTTGACGGACTCTTAGGCCCCGTTTGATTCGAGGATAAATTTAAAAGGTATAATTTTTTTTATACCTGGGATAGGTATAAGTTCAGGAATAAGCAGAAAAAAGATTAATTTTGCGTTTGGATAAAAATTGGGTTGTTCTTGGGAATAAGAAAAATAGCATTTGGATAGTTAGATTGGAATAGTGAGAATAAGAGTAATTATAATTTTAAAATAATAATATTTTATCTAATTAATTAATATAAAATATTAATTAAATAATAATTAATATTTGTATAATTTGAAGTTTGCATTTTAGCATTTAAATAATACTGTTTATATTTTTAAATTTATTAAAAATTAAAGTTAAAATTTAAAAATTTGTATAAATTTTAAATTTTTAAAATTAATAAATTTTAAATTTTTATAAATTTATTAAAAATTAAAGTTAAAAATTTAAAAAGTTATAAAATTTAAAATTTCTCTAAATTTAAAAATTTAAAAATTTAAATTTTAATTGTCTCGAAAAATGTACAAAAGAGGATGCAAAAATTTTAATTTTTAAATTTTTATAAATTTAAAAATTTCTATAAAAATTTTAAAAATTAAAAATTTTGTATATAAAAAATTTGTATTAATTTTAAAATTTTAAAAATTTAAAAATTTTAATTTAAATTAAAAAAATAAAAAAAGGATGGGAACAAAGTTGTTTCCGGATGAAAACAATCTTATTCCCATCCATAGGAGGAATTGTTATCCCCCCTTCTTAACGGGCTATTCCAGAATAGCCCGAGGGATAACAATTCCTCCTATTTTTTTTTATGTTTGGCCCCCTTTATCCCCCAACCAAACGGGGTTAGGATATTCACTATGCTCATGTAATCTCACTCATATTCAGCATGCCCATTCAGCTAAACTAAACCCAAACATGGACTCAATGATTCATATCATGTTTGCCACTCTATCCAACTGAATCATCGTTATATCATTGTCTCTCTGAACTTTCATATTTGCATTCTGTTAAGTTTGTTTTTGTGTAGCTGCTTTTCAACTGGAATTTCCTTAGTACAAGACCCACTAATGTAAGAATGTAACAAAGTAAATCTAATAACTTAACAAAGACAATTAATTGTTAATTTCACTTTTCTTTATGGATTTCTGAAACTGCATAATGCCTTGTCTTTTCTGCCTACTTTACTGTGAGATCTTACTTATCCTTTTCATCCACACAAACCACAATTGTTTGGTTTTTATTTATCCTTCGTAGGACTCTCTATGTGAAATAGCATTTTAGAAACCATTCCATTTTATATGGTTTATTGCTGTTTTCCTCTCTTACATATACTCTTTATACATTTCTCCATCAAAGATAATTATTCTTTCTTCTTCTTTTTTTCACCTAGTGCTTGGAGTGGCGTTACTAAAATATGGAGCATGCCACAAGTAACCAAAGTTGCAATCCTAAAGGGGCACACAGAACGTGCAACCGATGTGGCATTCTCTCCAGTGGATAACTGTTTAGCAACTGCATCAGCAGATAGAACTGCAAAATTGTGGAACACCGAAGGCTCTCTTTTAAGATCGTTCGATGGTCATCTGGATCGGCTGGCACGCATAGCATTCCATCCATCTGGGAAGTATTTAGGAACAACTAGCTTTGACAAGACATGGAGGTTGTGGGACATTAATACTGGAAAAGAGTTGCTTCTTCAAGAGGGGCACAGTAGAAGTGTCTATGGGATTGCTTTCCACCCTGATGGATCTTTAGCCGCAACGTGTGGTCTTGACGCTCTTGCCCGTGTGTGGGATTTGCGTTCTGGAAGAAGCATCCTTGCTTTTGAGGGGCATGTTAAACCTGTGAGTTGACTAGTATCGCCTTTATTCTTTTTGGGAAAAAGATTATACATAAACACTTCAACTATATCTAGTTTAGAAACAGGTCTCTGAACTTTCAGCATGAATGCAACTTCTCAACTAATTAGTTTTATTTAGAAAATTCCATCAGGTTAAAAAGCTGCAGAAACTGTTGACGGAGCGGTGCTTCATTTGAATAGCCTTACATATAGGGGGACCTTTTACCAAACTAGCGGCTGGAGTAGTGTCCTTCTGTTTTTTGCCTTTCTTCGACACACTTTTCTCAAGTCTGTTCAATTCATTTCCTAACAATTCTTTCTTGGAGCTTAATTTTATTAGTAAAATAATAGAATTTGTTATATGACTGAATTGTGCTTTTTGCAGGTCCTTGCAGTCAGCTTTTCTCCTAATGGCTATCACTTAGCTACAGGAAGTGAGGATGATTTTTGTCGAATATGGGAGTTGAGAAAACGAAAAAATATATATTCCATACCAGCACATAAAAACCTTATCTCGCAAGTGAAGTTCGAACCCCAGGAAGGTTACTTCCTGGCGACTTCTTCATATGATACTAAAGCAGCGGTGTGTTATCAGCTCAATGAAACCGAAACCGAAAAATTTCTCTTATGTTATAATTCATACTATATGATCTGTATGTTTTCATCTTTTATCAGCTCTGGTCTGCGAAAGATTTTAAACCAATCAAAGCATTAGCTGGGCATGAAGCCAAAGTTACAAGTTTGGATATTAGCGGAGGTAATTTTACACTTTTTTACATAATTAATTTTGATGCATCCTCAAATAATTTACCCGTCAACAAAAGCTGGCCCACCATCCCCTTTGCTTTCCGAAAAATGTAAATGCTTTGGCTTCCTATATAATTTCTCAGCAACTGTTTGAGAAAATTCTAAAAAAAATGCTATTGAACTGTTTTCATTTGAATTTATCATGTTTCGGCGTAGATCTCTTGCCCCCAGAATTAACTGTTTCTGGAGTAAGAAGATTCTCATTTACTCCCATTAGTTGCTATCACGTTTCAATTAAATATTTTGCATTGTTGGTCTGGTGCAGATGGACAAAGTATCGCAACGGTTGGTCATGATCGCACCATAAAGATTTGGACCTGCAGAAGCAGCGATAGAGAGAAAGCAATGGATATCGACTAATGCCAAAACTGTTGTGCTCATCTGTTGTAGTCATCTCTTCTGTATGGTCGCGGCGATTTCTTTCTTTTTTCTCTTCATTGGTTGTTGACAATGGGGATCAGTTATCCTCATAGTGGCCTCTCTCTCTCTCTCTCTCTCTCTCTCTCTCTCTCTCTTTTTTTTTTTTTTTTTTTTTTTTTTTTTTTTTTTTTTTTAACTCATCTGAAGCGTCTCGGCCATTTTCAATGACCATTGAGATCTCCTGTTCTTATGTATTATTAATTAAAAGGATTTTATTTGTTAGACTATACATACCGTTGTTGTATCATCCTACTCGGTATGTTATGATTGGTTTAGGGGCTTTTTTTTTTTTTTTTTTTTTTTTTTTTTTTTTTTTAAAATAATCCTATGAAATTTAAATTTGTAAAAATAGTTCTATACCTGCCACACGTGCGTCACGTGAGCGCCGGGCAGGCTGGGCGGCCAGGCTGTACAGTAGTTCACCGTGTTTTTTTCATTCATAACTACTGGTGTGGTAAACTATATTTACACTATACACGAAGATCCATTAGCCGTGTTTTGAATACAGAGAATGATTTTTCGTATTTAAACATGGTAAATGATTTATTATATTTAGACATGATAAATCATTTACGGTGCTCTTCCCCTCTATAACCAACTTAAGAAAATACTTTTAAATATCAATATAGCTAAATTACAGAGAATTTCTCTATAATATACCGTTTTTTTACTTTGCACTCGTCTTTCAAAAGCCTATATTTTGAAATTATTTTTAGGGAGCAATGACGGCACGTCACCGATGCTCAGCTTCTCCACCCCCAGGCGGCGGAAGCACGCGTCCACCTGAAGGAGTCGACGTCGGAGAGGAGGGAGCGGAGGTCGTCGACGGCGCGGATGAAGTCGTGGTAGTGGGCGCGGCAGACGGCCTCGATCTCGGACTCCTTGGAGCGGGCGGACTGGCGGAGGGCTGACAGGAGGGAGTCCGGGCGGCCGGAGGCGAAGACGCGGCGAACGAGAGGGCCGAGGTCGTCGTCGTTCGAGATGGCGGAGGCCAGCTGGACGAGGTTGTAGAACTCCAAATCCCCATGTAGCTTTTCCCCATAAATCCACGATGTGAAACACCTGTTATTGGTGTGTTGGGCCCGTAACGCATCAAGTGGATGTGTTTGATGGACTCAGTAAGGTTCTTGGATCAAGCCTGTCACTCGGCTGCTTTTGCCAAATTTTAGAAGAGGTTTCAGGCTGATCGGAGGTCGGATTTGGATTCAGCGCAGAAAAACGCTTGAAAACTGCTATTTTCTTGTATTTTTCTGAGTACGGATGCCCAAAAACGGGCTCCCAGAAGTTTTTAGTGGATACGGGTGCAGGGGGGAGGCCGTAGACCGGCCGGGTGCCACGTGGCGGCCTATTATTGGCCGGTTCATGATGTGCAGTCCACGGAGCGGCGCGGGGTGGCGCATGGACCAGGCGCGGGGACACGTGGCGCCCCAGGATAGGCCGGCGCGCGATGCGCGATCCACGGAATCCCGTGCGGGTGCATAGACCGGGCGCGGGGACATGTGGCAGCCTGTGATGGGCGGGCTCTTGCAGTGTGGTCCACGAGAGTGTGCGTCGGCGCCTCGGGACGCGCGCGCGCGTGGGGGGTAGGCGGTGCGGCCGGCGAGGCGCGCGTGGGCGGTCGGCGGGTTGCGCGGGCAGGCCACATGGCGCCCAGCCATTGGCGGGCGCCACCTACCCGTTTGATCGGGTGCGCGACACGTGGCAGCGCCCGAGCGGCCCTGCACTGGCTGTTCCCTGTTCGGGACACGTGTCAAGCGCAGGGCGTTTTGGGCGCTGGTCGGACGGATCCCGTGGGGGGCATTTATACGCCCGACAGATTCGGGCACCCGAAAACTTGGGCCCGAATTCGGTAGTGGATTTTTTGGGCTGGGCCCATAAATAGGCCCCTTCACTTGCTTTTTCTGGTTTTTCTGGGCCTTTTCACAGTGGGTTTTCTTCAGAGAAGTTGTTCACCCTTTTGTTCTACACTTTGTGGAGGAATTCCAGAATTTTTGGAGGACTCTACTTCGACGTCTACTGCGAATCGGCGCACCGCGACGCTCCTTCCTTGGTGGCCTTTTTCGTCGCGTTTCGGTCTGCGGACTCCCCTGGGCTACCCCGAAGTAGTTTTCGGGTGATTCTTGCGCCTACGTTTTCACGACAGGTAGGGCTATGATTCTTATATTTACAGTTTCCCTCCATTCCGAGCTTTTCTTGGGTCTTTTGGACTATCTTGTGACCCCATTTTCTGCGGTGAGATTTTGGACAGCATTGGAGTGATTGTGGGTTTTCTCGGCCCACGAGCGTCAGAACGAGGAGTGTGAGTACTCTTTTTACATCTACTCGTCGCGAGGAACGCTGTCGTGATTTTTCTGGAATTTTTGGAGATTGCTTCGAAGGTGATAATTTCACTTTTTCTGGATTGAAAGCTA
This sequence comes from Tillandsia fasciculata, assembly GCA_029168755.2. NCBI lineage: Eukaryota > Viridiplantae > Streptophyta > Magnoliopsida > Poales > Bromeliaceae > Tillandsia > Tillandsia fasciculata. Next base: position 7,039,369 of record CM054951.1, on the reverse strand, counting down.
CAGATTTTTTATTGTGGAAGTTTTGGGCTCGCAGCGGTGTTTTATTTATATCTTGGCCTACAGGTGTCGGAACGGGACGTGCGAGTACTCGATTCGCATCTAAGCGACGTGAGGATCGCAACGGTGATTTTTTTGGAATTTTCAGAGGACTGTGTAGAGGTGAAATTTTCTCGTTTTCCGTGCTGTTTTGCAAAACAGCAATTACTGTTTTGGAGATGCCATTTATGCCGTGTGCGATCTGTTTTGCTGTAGTTCTCGCATTTGGAGGTTTGCGGGGATAGAGGATCTTGGACAGCGAGGAGTCTCATACAGTTGTGGTTTGCGCTTTTCGAGGTGGGTAGTTGTTGTGGACCTCATCTTTTGATTCACTCACTAGGAATATTAGAGTGATCCCCGTTGTTGATTGTTGAGTAGTACATTGTGGGTAACATGCATGCTTGTATAGATTAGACATGTGCTATGTTAGTACTTAGTGTTCTTATGAGATCTATTATTATCCTGGAATAACATGCTCTAATCATTGTGAGAACAACGATATCTGTTTTCTTTTATCATCGTGAGGACACTTGCATGCTTGTATGGACATCTAGATAGGCCACTATTTATTGCTACACTATCATATTGGGACTTGATTTAGGGGAAACCATGTTTGCGTTGTTCTCCTTTTCATTCAGATGCACGATTCATGTTGCTCGGGTACGAGCAGGGGTTTGGGATAGTGTAGTTGGGGCCATTGAGTCTGGGACAGGTTAGACTCGATTATGGATTGTGGGGCATTGTGGTAACCGCGGACATTAGGCGGTTGGCCAGATGTTGGCTACTTTATCAGATTGTGCACTCATGGGGTATTGCGGCGACCGCGGATATTGTGCGGTTGACCGGATGTTTATTTTGCATCGGATTAGGGATCGGGGTTTCATTAGTGGATGGATTTTTTCACTTTGATCATAGTTGTGATCCAGTCCTGCTATAGTGAGATATTGGTGACAGGGTTACTTTACTCGTGTGGGTCACTCCCCTCGAGTGCCACTACGGAGTAGGCGATTGACACATCGGCCAGTGAGTGCTAGACAGTGAGTATCGGTCAGTGAGTACTGATTTGTGAGCAGATACTTGAGACAGTTTGAGCAGGCAGTGCCAGTGGTTACTGGTCCATCGATTGGGTCTATTCAGGCAGATAGTTTTACTGATGCATGCATTTGGTTATTCTTTTCGGTACTGCATTTAGAGGCATAGTAGTGGTAGCTTTCCTTTATCAGCAGTTTTTATAGCTTACCACCTTTCTTCTCCTTTTGCCTCTGGTAGACCTAGTGGGTGTGTCGGAGTTTGAGACTTTACCCACTAGGGGAGGCTACTGGTTTATCTAGTAGTTCTTACCCCCATTCTTGTTGTCTTTTATTCCCCCTTGTTTTGCAGAGTCGTCTGCGGGAGCTGCTGGGCCATAAGCGGCGGATCGAGGTAAGAGGATAGCGGACTAGATAGATCGTCCACCCGACAGTATGCTAGCTGGACTTTTGTTGTACCCTATCTTCTCAGACAGTGTATTTGTACCTTTATTTTTGGGTCTGGCTTTAGCCAGCTGTTTGTATATTTGTGGTGAGCTAGGAGAGACACTTGTATTTATTTATAGTTGTACTTTATTTTATTTCCAGCTTCAGTGTGAGATGTAGTAGTTTTAGTTCAGCTATATTTTTATGCTCTTTTATTATTTCTCTTATATCTGAGTAGGTTACCGACACTTTGTGTACGCGGGAAATACCGTGTGCACGGCGGATCTGTAGATGGGCCCGGGTTCTGGTTTACACCCTGGGCGTGACAGAGGTCCTACCTGTCGGAGTCGGCGGAGGAGCCGCTGTTGGGGAGGGCCCGGGCGGCGACTGCGCCGACAATCGCCGGGGGCTCCCGACAGCGGCGGCGGCGGGATCCCTCACGTAGAGGAGTGGAAGGGAGAAGAAAAGGTTTTTTTGAGAGTTGAAGGGTATTTTCGGTATATCACCTAAAAAATTGACGGCTCACTCACGGAATGCTGATGACGGGGGGGTAAATGCACAATTCCGTAATTACGAGTGGGCAAAATGTAGGCTTTTGAAAGACAGGGAGGCAAAGTGAAAAAGCGGTATATTATAGGGGGGTTTTCTGTAATTTAGCCTATCAATATTATACAATTTTCAAATATGGAGAATATAATCAAACTTTGAAACAAAAATAAAATACAACAATGAACAATATAAATATAATTTTATATCAACAGTATGAATATAACTTTACAATAACAACAGAATATCGATGCTTGATGCATATCTCATCACATCGTATCATATCACATCATATTACATTACATTACATCCTATCACATCAATACGAATATAATAATATATATACAAAAGAACGTCATGAAAAAATATAATATCGATAAAAGATAAATACAAATCACATCACAACAGAACAATATAAATATAACAACGCATAAGGACAATGTATGCTAATCAAGTAGCTCGATAATGTCGAATTGGTCAACATGTGAGATAGTCGTGCCCTCTGGCTGTGGAGGAGCTGAAGATGAGGGTTGATCAGCGTGGGAAGAACACAACTATCGATACCGTGGGCGCCTACGATAAACAATATTAGGTCGGATCATCTGGTACATATCCCGACAGACTATATGATGGTGCATGCCCCGATGTAGATCCTCCACCATGATCTGCTAGCTGTGGAGACATAGTATGTGGAAGTGTCGGTAGAGTCTCCAAAATTGCCTCCATTTGATTAGCAACTTGTTTCAGAGTTGTGTATACTCCACCATATGAAATATCTAGTAAGACACCTCTGATCACATAGTGAGATCTCTGAACGATATTGTCACGCCCCGAGTTTCAAAACAGCGGTAATTTTTTTTTTTTTTTTTTTTTTTTTTTTTTTTTTTTCAGAGTTCAAACTTTAAACTCAGGACGTGAGCAGACTGCCACATGCATAGAAAATCCTCTATCCACACGGATATAGTCTCCTCTATACATGCTCGGCTAGGCAAGTGCAGTGATACAATCAGAGAGCAACATAATCAACAGCTAAATCCAAAAACATAAAGCTCTACAACTAATACATCCACAACTACTCATGACGTATTCCACCAATACTCCAACTCAAAAATACAGAGACACTACGATCATGATACTGTAACTGTAAATACTAGCACTGGGCCACCGTGGCCAATAACAGGGAACAACTCTAGCGCAACAGCTCACTGGATCGTCCCAATCTCCCAGTACCCGACTGACCTGAAAAATGGTCACCCAGGGGGTGTGAGATACACTCTACATGTATCCCAGTGGGCACGACGGGCCGAGAAATAGCAAGTCGTACCTACCGGATACAATGATAAGCGGATAGCAAAAGCAGGATATAACTGAAAGCTGAATAACAAGATGCTGAACTGGAACTAAGCATGCTAGAGTGAAAACCAAGGTAAAAGCAGGGGTACTCAAATAGATAAGCTAATCATGTTGTAACTGGCAAATCCGACACACAGAGCTGATCATGTTACAGAGCAGAGCTAATGTGATAATCAATATCTATCAATACTATAAATAAAGAATGCTGAAACTCATGTGTCAGTCATGCTAAAATACTGAAACAATCAACATAGATGAATCATGCATCAATACAAGAAGTAGAGTACCCAATCACCTGCCACTGTTGGTCCCAAGGACCTGAGGCTAAATGCCACCTGTACACCAATCTGCTGTCATAACCCTCTGGGCTCACGGGTCGCCACTGCTGACCACTTTACCGGTAAAGTACACCACTGCGGGGGATCAACCCGCTAGTGTACGTGAAAGAACAGCTGGCTCTGTGGCGATCATAATGCTGATGCTCAAGCTCATGGTCTAAAGACCACACACACGGCAATAAGCCGAGAAATCCCTATCGGGATGTTGAAGGCTGTAACAATCACGGATGCTGTATAAACGAATCTGAACAACAAGAGCTGAATATCTGAGCTGTAACTGAAACTGAATAGCAGAACTGTACTCCTATTCTATTATGCATCATAGAACAAGAAATGCTAATATAACTAGGCTGATAACCAAACAAACATGGTATATGTCAAGCTGTATATATATATATATATATATATATATATATATATATATATATATATATATATATATATATATATACTAAATACTGAACCTGAAATCATATCAGAGACTGAGCCGAATATCTGAGCTGTAACTGAAATTGAATAGCAAAATTGTACTCCTATTCTATCATGCAACATAGAACAGGAAATGCTGATATAATTAGGCTGATGACCAAACAAACATGGCAAGAACTGAACTGCAAGATCAATACTACATTGCTATACATAAAGAATGCTGGAATCAAAACAAATTAGAAAGGCTCAAGCATAGGTTCAGGGCTACACCAAAAACAGGGGTCCAACCTACCACGGCACCCCATAGGGCCTACCTGATAAAGCCCGGACCGAAGATAAACCCACCTCAAGGCAGATGCTCACGGTGGCTGCTGGATGGCTCGCAACTGGCGGCTGACTGCTGGGACCTGAATCATATGCACAGGTCAGAAAAATAGACTCTCAAACATACCCAACCCACTGACTCGCTGAGTGCAGAACAAGCTAACCGGGAAACTTCGCTGAAGTCCCGGGATCTTCGGGAATTTCCGAAAATCTGCCGATAGATCCACTATGACCTATTCTATGCTAAATAGTAACCAAAACTCATGAAACTTCACGTGCCGCCCAAAAATGTCCAATTTAAGACATTTAGGCTCTAACACTAGACTCTGGATAATCCTGTGCATCGGCAGTGCCATAACCACTAAAACACTTTCGGGAGGCCCATTTTGGCTCCGAAGTTGCAAACGAGAAACTAAAATCATCGGGCTCTCTGGAACAGCATTGAGAACAGCCACGGATATTTGGCATCGCAAATTAATCACCGCAATTTCTCGAATTGAGTGATTAAGACCGAATCGTCGTTAAATCGACGATTTTGCCGATTTACGGTTCGGGATCCAATTCCCGCTCAACGAAAGCCGTTGGATCTCTAACGAAGGGTTTAGAGACCACTTGTACACTGCCTACATCAGCCTACCAGGCTACAATTACAAATTGATCCCTAGGGTTTTACCAAATTGCATAAAAGCATGCAATTTCACGCCTTTTTCACTTGCACTTAATTTCGGAGTTATTTTAATGAACCGACACCACCAGCAAGTGGCCCTCGACTTGCTGGACACAGTGCTCACCATTTGGTAGCAGTGCGAAACCCGAGTAAAACTTCGGGCCATCATGTACTTAGGTAACATTAGCCACCTTGCATTTTTTTAATTTTCACTCAACCATTTGCTAATCTAAGGTGAGCATCATGTTCAGGGACCTCAAATTAGCTAGAGACTCACTGCCACGAAGCCGCTAAGTTGGTGGAACAACCTAGGGACCAACTAGACCCACCAAAGCCCTTAATTGCTATACTTTTATTTTTGCTTGTGCAAAAAGCAAAGCAGGTTGAACATCTTGCTCAACATGACACAAGAACTTGAGGGCTCACTCTAATGCAGTTTTGTTCTTGCTGGATCAAAGGATCCAAAGCCTTTGCTCTCGAATGGCTTAGTTGACTCCACACATTGATCCACACAGTCAAACTTGGAATTGAAGTGAGCATCAGGCTCAGGGGATCATGTGGAGTCGAAAGCTCACTTGCTGGATCAACAACTAGCCCGGATCAATTTGGGGTCTCTCAGGCATTTCCCCGAACACTTAGTGTGCAACTTAGCACACAACTCAACCTTGAAGGCATTAATGGTGGATCTCTATACAAAGGCTCTGGGTCTCATGCACAAGCACCTGTAGGTGCTACCTGACTCCACGAAGCTCGCTGGACTCATGGCCGGCGGCGAGAGACGGCGGCGGCGGCGACGGAGCAAGTTCGGCCGGAGCAAGCACCCATAATGGTGAAGCCACAACTGAGCAGCATGGGTCTCATGCAAGGGCATCTATGGATCTGTCTCGACCTGGTGGAGCTATCTGGGCAGGTGGCCGGCGGCAAACAGCGGCGGCGGCGGCGGCGGAGCAACCCCGGCCAAAACACAATAGCCCGAAACTAGGGCTTGGATCTGCGAAGTGCACACTGATCCAAAAGCCATAAAACTTTATGAACACATTCTCTAGGCCCTACAGAAAATTCCTATCATTTTGGTTTGGAGTTTGAGCCATCGGGTGCGGCGTACGGCTTGGGCGGAGCATATTAGGGTTCCGGCGGGTGCAATTTCCCCGCCGGCAACCGGGAGCACCCCGAGGGTCGGGGCACGACTGGGAGGTTGTAGTACTCTAGAAATTCAAATTTGAATTTGAAGAATTCAAATGTCAATATGAATGAGGAAATGCAAAAGTCAACCTATGTGGTTGTATACCGGTGTGCAAATTGCATAGTTTACGGAGCACTATTTCTGCCTTTCAGATCCGAGTTTGATATCAAAAATTTGAAATTGCCAGTGCGACCGTCTCGTCGAATCGATTGAAAATGGTATAGACCGATTTTCGATCCGACGGTCAGATTGTCTAGAAATCAACGAAGTTGCTAGTGGGACCCGCGACTTAAGTGAATAGTACAAATGAATAATAACCCCTGATTCGGATTTTCCGCTGGCGAACGTCGGCCGATCGACTGTCTGGAGTCCGAATCTGATGATCCAGGTAGTCGATTAGAATGGCGTCATCGTTCTGAGCGCAGTGGTCCTGACGAAATTTGCGTTTGACGAACCTAAAGCATCATAAAGCGTGCCGAACTGTGTAATTTACAGTATAAGATGGGTTTTAAAATTTATGGAGCTCAATTTTAGCGAACCAAAATTGCTACCTGAAAGGTTTCGTCGAGCCGGACGTCATGGTAGTGTCCATTTTTTAGTTTGACAATCCGATTGTCTCGAAAAGCGTGAAATATGCGAAAATTTGCAGTATTTTGCAAGAAGTCCTAATATTTTATGTATCAAATGGCGAGAGAATTTCTGGAGAAGGTCTTTGTTGTAAATGTGGTCTACAGCAAGGGACCTAGTTCTAAATAATGCTTGTTGAGGGGTCTTTTTGCATATTGTTGCAATATACACATAAAAACCTAGGGCATCTTTGGAACGAACCCTAGCCGCAGCCCTCCTGGTAACCGCAGCCCCCACGACTCCTCCTCTCCCTTCTCTGCCTTCTAGAGCACCAGCCGCCGCCGGCCGCCACCCCTGGTCGCCGGAAAAGCAAAAGGAAGCAAGGAGCTACCTTGATCTCGGTTTGTAGGGGAAGGAGAGCACCAAAACCCTAGCACCTGTGCCTCGACCTCTCTGTAGTTGTGTTCTTCATCCAGAAGACAAGTCGAGGTGGGTTGTTGCACCGCCGTGGCCGCGCGCCTCCGGAGCCACCATCTTCTTCTTCCTCGGATCCGACCAAGGTGAGAACTCTTTCTCTTTGGTTTTTCTTGCTACCTAGACACCTTGAGCACCTCCATCACCTCTTGGTGAACCTTCCAGCCGAGCCCCGACCCTCGGGGTGCTCCCGGTCGCCGGCGGGGAAGTTGCACCCGCCGGAATGCATGAATGCTCCGCCGTGGTCGTACGCCACACCCGATGGCTCAACCTCCGAACAAAGATGATGGGAATGTTTTGTAGAACCCCTACATCATCTCCACCAAGTTTGGTTGTGTTTGGTTCAGCCAATAAGTCGCAGATCCTAGCCCTAGTTTCGGGCTATTATGTTTTGGCCGGGGTTGCTCCGCCGCCGCCGCCGCTGTTTGCCGCCGGCCACTGGCCCAGATAGCTCTACCGGGTCGAGACAGACCCATAGATGCCCTTGCATGAGACCCATGCTGCTCGGTTGTGGCTTCACCATTATGGGTGCTTGCTCCGGCCGAACTTGCTCCGTCGCCGCCGCCGCCGCCTCTCGCCGCCGGCCATGAGTCCAGCGAGCTTCGTGGAGTCAGGTAACACCTACAGGTGCTTGTGCATGAGACCCAGAGCCTTTGTATAGAAATCCATCATTAATGCCTTCAAGGTTGTGTTGTGTGCTAAGTTGCACACTAAGTGTTCGGGGAAATGCCTGAGAGAGCCCAAATTGATCCGGGCTAGTTGTTGATCATCCAGCAAGTGAGCATTCGACTCCACATGATCCCCTGAGCTTGATGCTCACTACAGTTGCAAGTTTGACTGTGTGGATCAATGTGTGGAGCCAAGCTAAGCCATTCGAGAGCAAAGGGCTTGGATCTGTTGACCCAACATGAGCAAGACTACACTAGAGTGAGCCCTAAAGTCCTTGTGATATGCTGAGCATGATGCTCAACTTACTTAACTGTTTGCACAAGCAAAATAAAAGATATAGCAATTAAGGGTTTTTGAGGGTCTAGTTGGTCCCTAGGTTGTTCCACCAACTTAGCGTCCTTGCGACAGTGAGCCTCTGGCTAATTTGAGGTCCCTGAACATGATGCTCACCTTAGATTAGCAAATGGTTGAGTGAAGATTTAAAAAATGCAAGGTGACTTATGTTATCTAAGTACATGATGGCCCGAAGTTTTACTCGGGTTTCATGCTTCTACCAAATGGTGAGCACGGTGTCCAGCAAGTCGAGGGCCACCTGCTAGTGGGGTCGGTTCGTTAAAATAGCATTCAGAAATGAAATGCAAGTGAAAAATGTGCTAAAAAGCGTGTAATTATGCAATTTTGTAAAACCCTAGGTGTCTAAATGCAATTGTGACTTGCTTGGCTGTTTTGGGCTGTGTGCCCATGATATCTAAACCCTTCGTTGGAGATCCGACGGTTTTCATTGAGCGGGAATTGGATTCCAAACCGTAAATCGGCAAAATTATCAATTTATCGGCGATTCAGCGTTAATCACTCAATTCGAGAAATTGCGGTGATTAATTTGTGATGCCAAATATCTGTGGCTGTTCTCAATGCTGTTCCAGAGAGCCCGATGAATTTAGTTTCTCGTTTGCAACTTCCGGAGCCAAAATGGGCCTCCCGAAAGTGTTTCAGTGGTTATGGCACTGCCGGTGCACAGGATTACCCGGAGTCTGGTGTTAGAGCCTAAATGTCTTAAGTTGGACATTATTGGGCGGCACGTGAAGTTTCACAAGTTTTGGTTACTGTTTAGCACAGAATAGGTCATAGTGGATCTATCGGCGGATTTTCGAAAATTCCGGAAGATCCCGGGACGTCAGCGCAGTTCCCCGTTTGGCATGTCTGCACTCAGTGTGTCAGTGGTTGGGTATGAGTGAGTCTTTTCTGACCTGTGATTATGATTCAGGTCCCGGCAGTCAGCCGCCAGCTTGTGAGCCATCTAGTGGTCACCGCGACCGTCTACTTTGAGGTGGGTTTATCTTCGGTCCGGGCTTTATCAGGTCGGCCCTATGGAGTGCCGTGATAGGTTGGACCCCTATTTTTGGTGTAGCCTTGATCCTATGGTTGAGCCTTTCTTTTTGCTTTCATTCCAGCATTCAGTCATTACAGCCATGTTTGCCTTGATCTTACAGTTGAGCTCTCTATATGCTTTCATTCTCACCACTTAGTATGTATAGTGATATACATCTGGACATATGCCATGCTTGATTGGACATTAGCTAGAGTGATTATCAGTTCACTTTATATCAGCATTTTATATTCTTCTCCTTTATGTTAGAATAGGAGTTCAGCTTCTGCTATACAGCTCAGATATTCAGCTTAGTCTTTCAGGTTCAGCATTTAGTATATATATATATATATATATATATATATATATATATATATATATATATATATATATATATATATATATATATATATATATACAGCTTGACATATACCATATTTGTTTGGTTATCAGCCTAGTTATATTAGCATTTCCTATTCTATGATGCATGATAGAATAGGAGTACAGTTTTGCTATCCAGTTTCAGTTACAGCTCAGATATTCAGCTCATGTTGTTCAGATTCGTTTATGCAACATCCGTGATTGTTACAACCTTTAGCATCCCGATAGGGATTTCTCGACTTATTGCCGTGTGTGTGGTCTTTAGACCATGAGCTTGAGCATCAGCATTATGATCGCCATAGAGCCAGCTGTTCTTTCACGTACACTAGCGGGCTGATCCCCCGCAGTGGTGTACTTTACCGGTAAAGTGGTCAGCAGTGGCGACCCGTGAGCCCAGAGGGTTGTGACAGTAGATTGGTGTACAGGTGGTATTTAGCCTGAGGTCCTAGTGACCAATAGTGGCATTGATTGGGTACTTATTGTTATTTAGCACTTCCAGTTTACAATTTTGTTTATAGCATGATCATTTCCTGCTTGTCAGATTTATCAGTTATAGCATGATCAGTTCCTGCTTGTCAGATTTATTAGTTATAGCATGATCAGTTCCTGCTTGTCAGATTTATCAGTTATAGCATGATCAGTTCCTGCCTGTCAGATTATTAGTTATAGCATGATTAGCTTTTTATATGAGTACCCTGTTTTCACTTCAGCATGCTTAGATTTTATATCTGCATCTTACCTTTTAGCTTTCAGTATATCTTGCTTTTGCTATCCGCTTATTATTGTATCCGGTAGGTACGACTTGCTATTTCTCGGCCCGTCGTGCTCACTGGGATACATGTAGAGTGTATCTCACACCCCCTGGGTGACCATTTTTCAGGTCAGTCGGGTACTGGGAGATTAGGACGATCCAGTGAGCTGTTGCGCTAGAGTTGTTCCCTGCTATTGGCCATGGTGGCCCAGTGCTAGTATTTACAGTTACAGTATCATGATCATTGTTGTCTCTGTATTTTTGAGTTGGAGTATTTGTGGATTACGTCATGAGTAGTTGTGGATGTATTAGTTGTAGAGCTTCATGTTTTTGGATTTAGTTGTTGATTATGTTACTCTCTGATTGTATCACTGCACTTGCCTAGCCGAGCATGTATAGGAGAGACTCTGTCCGTGTGGACAGAGGATTTTCTATGCATGTGGCAGTCTGCTCACGTCCTGAGTTTAAAGTTTGAACTCTGATTTTAAAAAAAAAATTTTAAAAAAAATATTTCTACCGCTGTTTTGAAACTCGGGGCGTGACAGATTAGATGGTATCAGAGCAATAGGTATAAGATACCTAGGAAATGGTTTGGATTGAGCCCTAGGATGATTTGCGACTTACGCGAGAGTGCGGGGTTAGGAGCTCGAGTACGGTATGGTCGGTCGAGTCGTGTCCTATCCCTGATCAGTGTGATATAGCTTGGCATTCACGAGTATTCCGGCAGAGGTGGTGGTGACAGTGAGCGCACTGGCGCTGGCATGGTTTTACTACTGATCGATATCAGTGGCCTATGGGCCCGATAGTAACCCTGATTGGGTTGGTGTTGTATTCAGGTCCCACCTCTTGCATTGGATTTCGTGGATCGTTACAGATTCTCCTATGTGTTTACAGCAATAGTAGCCATTGTGGTTATGCCTTGGTGAGGTTGTAGTGGTGGTGCACTAAGACTTGAGAGCCTAATGTACCCAGTTGGCTGATAGCCTGAGGATCCGATGATAGTCCGTAATGGACTCGACTTGTGTTTATTTCACTCATTGCCTGCAATCTGCTAGAGGGGTTGCGATCACCCCTGTCCATGTTTTAAGTTGCGACTAGTGTCCCTAGAGCTGTGTTAGCAACTGGTGTGGAATTCGAAGTGTTAGTGAGCATTGAGAAATCATTCTCGATTTTTAGTGAGTAGCCAAAGTGGCACTCGTGAGTGTTAGTGGTGTTTGATATTGGTTTTCAGTACCGATATAGAGATTGGTGTTGTAAGGTATGTTGGTACCTCCTGTCGGTTTTAGTGTGAGTTTTGTCTCCAGCTAGTTGTTGGCGATAGATTGTGGGTATTTTTCTATTCTTTTGATAAGCACGCTGGCTGCAGACAACGTACTGTCGAAAGTGTGGATGAAATACTCTACCCCGCAAAAAAGGGAGTATTATGATTGGGTCTATATGTGTACCTTCCTATATGTTAGCCTTACAGTTGCCTTTTGGGCACGGTGTGATTACCCTAGAGGTGATATCGCAGTCTATGATTGGATTTTGGACAGATCTCTACCGTACATGCGCGCAGTTGACTAAATGTCACTATGATTGATGGACGTCTATACAAGCGACGTCGGCCTTTACAAGTAAATTGTCGAAACTAGTAGCCCTGAGTTGTTCCAGACAGTGTTGATGTTTCAGTGAGCTTTCCAGTTTATTACGTGCTTTGTGACTGATTGTCACTGTGGTTGAGTTGGACAGTGTAGATGTTCTGCGACTGATTGTCGCTGTGTATTTGTTAGTCAGGCACCCCGTGTTAGTGGACTGTTTGATGTCCTACTGTAGTTAAGTTTCGGGGACGAAACTTCTAATAAGGAGGGGGTAATGTAGTACTCTAGAAATTCAAATTTGAATTTGAAGAATTCAAATGTCAAAATGAATGAGGAAATGCAAAAGTAAACCTATGTGGTTGTATACCGGTGTGCAAATTGCACAGTTTAAGGAGCACTATTTCTGCCTTTCAGATCCGAGTTTGATATCGAAAATCTGAAACTGCCAGTGCGACCGTCTCGTCAAATCGATTGAAAATGGTATAGACCGATTTTCGATCCGACGGTCGGATTGTCCAGAAATCAATGAAGTTGCTGGTGGGACCCGCGACTTAAGTGAATAGTACAAGTGAATAGTAACCCCTGATTCGAATTTTCCGCTGGCGAATGTCGGCCATCGACTGTCTGGAGTCCGAATCTAATGATCCAGGTAGTCGATTTGAATGGTGTCGTCGTTCTGAGCGCAGTGGCGCTAACGAAATTTGCGTTTGACAAACCTAAAGCATCATAAAGTGTGCCGAACTGTGTAATTTATAATATAAGATGGGTTTTAAAATTTATGGAGCTCAATTTTAGCGAACCAAAATCACTACCTGATAGGTTTCGTCGAGCCGGATGTCGTGGTGGTGTCCATTTTTTAGTTTGACAACTCGGTTCTCTCGAAAAGCGTGAAATACGCAAAAATTTGCAGTATTTTGCAAGAAGTCCTAATATTTTATGTATCAAATGGCGAGAGAATTTCTGGAGAAGGTCTTTGTTGTAAATGTGGTCTACAGCAAGGGACCTAGCTCTAAATAATGCTTGTTGAGGGGTCTTTTTGCATATTGTTGCAATATACACATAAAAACCTAGGGCATCTTTGGAACGAACCCTAGCCGCAGCCCTCCTGGTAACCACAGCCCCCACGACTCCTCCTCTCCCTTCTCTGCCTTCCAGAGCACCAGCCGCCGCCGGCCGCCACCCCTGGTCGCCGGAAAAGCAAAAGGAAGCAAGGAGCTACCTTGAACTCGGTTTGTAGGGGAAGGAGAGCACCAAAACCCTAGCACTTGTGCCTCGACCTCTCTGTGGTTGTGTTCTTCATCCAGAAGACAAGCCGAGGTGGGTTGGTGCACCGCCGTGGCCGCGCGCCTCCAGAGCCACCATCTTCTTCTTCCTCGGATCCGACCAAGGTGAGAACTCTTTCTCTTTGGTTTTTCTTGCTACCTAGACACCCTGAGCACCTCCATCACCTCTTGGTGAACCTTCCAGCCGAGCCCCGACCCTCGGGGTGCTCCCGGTCGCCGGCGGGGAAGTTGCACCCGCCAGAATGCATGAATGCTCCGCCGTGGCCGTACGCCGCACCCGATGGCTCAACCTCCGAACAAAGATGATGGGAATGTTCTGTAGAACCCCTAGATCATCTCCACCAACTTTGGTTGTGTTTGGTTCAGCCAATAAGTCGCAGATCCTAGCCCTAGTTTCGGGCTATTGTGTTTTGGCCGGGGTTGCTCCGCCGCCGCCGCCGCCGCTGTTTGCCGCCGGCCACCTGCCCAGATAGCTCCACCGGGTCAAGACAGACCCATAGATGCCCTTGCATGAGACCCATGCTTCTCGGTTGTGGCTTCACCATTATGGGTGCATGCTCCGGCCGAACTTGCCCCGTCGCCGCCGCCGCCGCCTCTCGCCGCCGGCCATGAGTCCAGCGAGCTTCGTGGAGTCAGGTAACACCTACAGGTGCTTGTGCATGAGACCCAGAGCCTTTGTATAGAGATCCACCATTAATGCCTTCAAGCTTGTGTTGTGTGCTATGTTGCACACTAAGTGTTCGGGGAAATGCCTGTGAGAGCCCAAATTGATCCGGGCTAGTTGTTGATCATCCAGCAATTGAGCATTCGACTCCACATGATCCCCTGAGCTTGATGCTCACTTCAGTTGCAAGTTTGACTGTGTGGATCAATGTGTGGAGCCAAGCTAAGCCATTCGAGAGCAAGGGGCTCGGATCTGTTGACCCAGCATGAGCAAGACTGCACAAGAGTGAGCCCTAAAGTCCCTGTGATATGCTGAGCATGATGCTCAACTTACTTTGCTGTTTGCACAAGCAAAATAAAAGATATAGCAATTAAGGGTTTTTGAGGGTCTAGTTTGTCCCTAGGTTGTTCCACCAACTTAGCGTCTTCACGACAGTAAGCCTCTGTGTAGTAACCGCCTTTTTATTTTATTTCGAAAATTTATTATTTATTTACCTCTTTTAGTGGTCGGGCGGGGGGGTTAATAATTCAATTTTTCAAGGCAGACCAATGGGCTCGCGGGTATTTTTAGGTGTTAGAGCTTGCGAAACGGGGAACGGTGGCGCGATCGGATTTGAATTCCGACCCCGGGATCTCCCAGAATAAATTTCTGAAGGTTAATAGCAGTTCCGGGTGCATCAAAAGGCGTGCGGCGCGATCGGGACGTTTTTCGAGGTAAATTGGACCCCTGGTTCGCACCCGATCGACTAAGTCTTGAGTTTGGGGATTTAGGCTCATTCCCACTTCTCATCTTTTTGGTTCGTGCGTTAGGGTTTTCTGAGGAGTGCGGGAGAAACCCCAATTCTCCTATCTTCTCCCCACCATCTGACGTTTGGCGTGAGGAACCGTGACGACGAGAACGGGACGATCCTCCTTCCTCGCGACGAGAACGGGGACGATCCTCCTTCCTCCTCCCTTATCGGCGAAACCAAGGTGTGTGGTTATCTTCCTTTTTCGGTTCGTCGTTATTTTTCCTTACTGCGAGAGGAGGAGGTGTTCACGGTTCGGCCGCCGCCACCGGCGTCGCGGGGCACCGAACGCGCGCGGACGGGGGCGGAGCCACCCGCAGGCAGGGCACCCGCGCGGGATTGGCGCCGCCCGGCGCCGCCCGTGCCTGTGGGCAGCACGCCCGCGCGAGCCGGGCGCCGAGCGGGGCCGCCCGAAGGCGGGGCGCCCGCGCGGGGTCTCGCGCCGCGCGGGGCTGCACGCGCATGCGGGCAGTGCGCCCGCGCGGGCCGGGCGCCGCGCGGGACCGCCCGCAGTTGGGTCGCCCACGCAGGGTCGGGCGCCGCACGGGGCCACCGGGGCATGCGGGCAGCGCACCCGCGCGGGGCGGGCGCCGCGCGGGGCCGCCCGTAGGTGCGGCGCCCGCGCGGGGTCTGGCGCCGTTCGGGGCCGCCCGCGCATGCGGGCAGCGCGCCGCGCGGGTCTGGCGCCGCGCGGGGCCGCGCGCTCGCGCAGGGATGTCCGCGCCTTTGTTTCCCGAACCGGGACGCCGCCGCCACCGCCGGATCCGATGGCCGCGTTCCGCAACTGACCCGGACGGTCTCTTCTTCATTCCTTTATGTTTTCGTGGGTACTGACTTCTCCTCGGGGGACTGTGTAGATTCGGGGAGCGCGGTAAGACGCGGAGGAACCGAGCGTTGACCGTTGCGCGAAAAAGGTGGGTTTTCGTTCTGAGATTTAGTGTGGGGTTTTCGAAAATTGTAAATATTTTGAATTACTCGTCTAACTGTGCTAATATTTGAAAATCTTTATGGTTCGTTACTATCAGTTTTGTCTGGTTACTTGGTTACGATGCTCGAGGCTGCAGCACGCGCACCCGCGGTTTGGCCACCGCAAGGGTGCGCTTTTTCGGAAAAGTGGTTTATGACCCGTGTACCCCACGAGGTGACGTAGTGGGGGCCCTCCTTGGGCGAGGGGGGGGCTAGAGGCGCCAAGGTGTGAGCGGTGCGACCCGTCGAGGTAGGCGCCTGGCGTGATTTACCGACGTAGTTGTTCAGTGGTGTACCGATGTGGTTGCTCGGTGGTGTAGGTACTCAGTGGGATTGCCGGGACAGATGTCTGGATTACGTTATGCAGGGGTCGTGTTTTGCCCGTTGGGGAGGGCGGTTGCTCGGGATGGTTCTCACGGTCTGCTTTATTTACTTTTTCTTGCAATCCTTTTTATATCTTGTGTCGCTGACTTCCCACTCCGTGACAGGTTCCTTCAGGGGTGAAAGTTAGGGCGACGGTGAGGCCGTGGCAGGAGCTTTTCGGTCCTTCGATGCCGTAGACTGTATTTACTCCCTTTTTGCATTTCATTTCCTATTAGTAGGCTACTGTGTGGTTTTCGATACCCTCGTGGGGTCGGTGTGGATGTTGGGATACTTTTCTCTTAGTTATGTGATTGGTTGGCTTATTCTTCTCCTGTTGGGCCGTTTTCGAACTACCAAAGAAAAGAAAAGAAAAAAACAAAGGCATTGCGAAAACTGTTTTCAAAATCTGGGTGTCGTGTGGGCACCATTTTAAAAACCCTACGGATTTATGGATTGCGAAAACTGCTTTAAAAATCTGGGTGTCGTGTGGGCACCGATTTCAAAACCTTGTGGATTTATGAATTTCGAAAACTGTTTTAGAAACCTGGGTGTCGTGTGGGCACCGCTTTCAAAACTTGTGGATTTATCCTTTCAACTCAATCGGTCTTGAGAATTCTTTTGTCTTGTATGTTCCTGTTAGCAACTGTTGTGATTGAATGATTGAATGATTGAATGATTGAATGATTGAATGATTGTAATACTGCGACGCCGTGCATATACAGAGGAGACTCTGCCCGTTTGCGGGGTGAATCTGTGTATGCGGCGGGTCTGTGCGCGCACCGGGGAGAAAGGACTTTCAAAAAAAAATGTATACCCAAAATTCATACTTTCCGTTGGTAGTCTTCCGCTTAATGAAACCCCCAGGACGTGACAGATTAAGATGGTATCATAGACTTTCTTTAATCACAACAGTCGGTGCCCGACATCCACAAAGATACCTCACTTAGCTACTAATGAATGAAATGAACATGGCATAGAAGCGTAGAGCGTGAGTGATCGGGGGGGGAGGGGGGGGGGGGGGGAGTTTAGGTCCCTTTTTCTCGATAGGGGGTTGATTTCTATGCTAGCTGTTGGGTTATATGTATATGGATCTAAATAGGGAAAAAAACACCTAGAGGGGGGTGAATAGGTGTAAACAATAAACACTCAAAAAATCATTTGCGCAAAAAACCCAATGCGGAAATATAAATGAACACGCAAGATTTTTACGTGGAAAAACTCCAAACCGGAGTAAAAAACCACGGGACCGATAACACGGCGAAATCCACTAGAATTAACACACGTACAAGGTGATTTAACGTACTCACAGACGACTCAACCTTTTACCATACGCTCCTAGTAGATCTTCTCCGCTCGCTCCACGACGCTTCTCGAATCCACGATCTGCGCCCAACGCCGAATCCTCAGCGTCCAACGTCGAGTCCACGACGTCCGACCGAATCCACGGTCTTCACCCAGTAGCACGCTTCGAATCCACGAACGTACCTCGCTCCGAATCCACGAGAGCGGTTGCACCTTGAATCCACAAGGCCACGCGAGTCCACGCGCCGATTTAGGGTAAATCGTTGTTTTTGGGTGGTGATGATCCGCCGAATACTTAGATTAGAAATAGATCGGAAATACCATCTAAGTATTCATTGATTTGATTCTACTCAAAATCTGAGTATGGAAAACCTAGAATCAAATCAATCAATATAGATGAAGAAACATAGAATAAATCTATTGATTTCCTTTCTTCTCTATATGTGGATTTTTTCTTTCGGTCGTATTTTTCTATTATATGCGGATGCCCTAGAAAATGAATAAAGGGTCTATTTATAGGTTAGAAACCATTGGAAGAAGATAAGGATCAAAAACATCCTTTTCTGGAATTTTTCAGGACGGCGATCCGGATCGGGATTACTGCGATCCGGATCGTCGTAACGAGAAAGACGATTCCAGAAATCCAAGGGTTCGGGATCCGGATCACAAGTCCGATCCGGATCGTTCATACAATTCAGCAAACTCCCATGTTCGGGATCCGGATCGGAATGGCCTAGGATCCGGATTGAAATTGCCAATGAACAATCACCCTTCGGGATCCGGATTGCAAGGTCTGATCCGGATCCTGAACATGTCCCATGTCCAGTTTTTGATTTTTATGCAATAAAAATTCTTCCAAGTGTTTCTACACTATAAGAAGTATTCGGATCATCAAAATTCTTTAGTTAAACATACCTGATCCTTTTGAATTCTTCTTTCTTGAGATTGAGGTATATGATCCAAAGTTCTTTCATCTTCAATTTTCAAGACTTAACACTTTCACGAAATACGCCAACTCAAATTCCGTAACAATCTCCCCCTTTGGCGGTTTCGTGACAAAACACAAATCCACTAAAGAAAATTCAAAAAGGATATTTTTGTTGCTATCACCATACAACAAAAATTTACAATGAAAATCCAAAAATTTAAATACATGAGATAAACTCCTAAAACAGACTCTAGACTTAGACATCTGTACTCTCTGCAAAAAGAAATCATTCTTGACAAAACAAATCGTTAGATACCTCAAGAATTTTAGCATTCAAAACCAAGCAGAGATAGAGTTTATACTCATCATGACATTTAGTAATTCAGATATGTAATAAGATAACAATCAAGCATTGACATATCTTCTAAGCAATAAAATTCCAAATGTCATAACTTTGCTTTGTTAGTAATCAAACAACTTGTTAGTAATAATACATGTCCAAATAGTTAGTCAAATAGTTAGTAGGGACATGCAACAAATCACAAAATAAAAAACCAAAAGTTGTAATACTTACCTGTCACCAAAGCCAAAGTTTCTCACACAAAGTTCAAAGTTCAAAGTTCTCTCTAATCTCTCTCCCCCTTTTTGTCACAAACAAAGCCAAAAATGTAGTCAAAACTACAAAGTGTAAGGAGAGTTAAGCAAGTTTAAATACAAATTAAGAAACTTAAAAACCTGCAAGAGAAAAGATTAGAAGGAGACATGCGTTCTTGTTCGTTGGAGAGTCGCTGTTGTTCTTTAAAGATAGAGCTGACAGAAGCATCATCATCAGAAGTGGATGGAGGTGCCTGCTGTGATGGTGGAACAGGAGCTGTAGAAGTAGTTGCTTGTGGTCGAGCTCGTTGTCGGATTGGAGGAGATGGAGGATCATCTTGTTTTGTCGATAGAGACTTCACAATTGTTGTCTCATTAATGGTGCCCAAACTGTACATGTAAGAGCTCGCGCTTGTATCGACTTTAAATTTCCTAAGGATGCGCATGATGATCATTGGATAAGGTAGTCTCTCTGTGGGGTGAGAGTGTTCCACATACCGCGCCATCCTTGACCAAATGAGATAAGGAATATTCAAGTTTGCTCCCATCAATGCGGCCGGGTTTCCAAGAAGATAAAGAAATAACATCCTATCCCATCGAAGAACCTTCGTATTCATGTTGGGAAGAATGTTGTAGCAGACAATGAAGTTTATATACCTATACTCTGGTCGAAGCTCTTTAGAGAAAACAGAATTTCCGGTTGACAAAGTATCCGGAAGACAAATTCCATTGACTACAACTCTCCAGGAGTTGTCGTTGAAGCTTTGAGTTTTTAGGTAATGGAGTCCATCAGCTCTGGCTTTCATACCGAGCACCTCTCCAATCAGTTGGGGAGTGACTTTGATTTTGATATTTTTAACCAAAGTATGAAATTCTCGACGTCCGTCATCGTGATCAATTAAGCTTGCAGCGTTCTGATAAAACATTCGAACTGAGTGTGGACAGTACCCAGTTGTTTCAGGGAAGTTGCAAATTGGAGCAAGACCGACCTGATCAAACAAAATTCCAAAGACTGCAGATCGTTCCTTCATCGGTTGGATATTGACATGTCTTTCCCCAATGCATTCCCTCTTCTCAAAATCTTTGATTCTTGCGGAGCTGATGAATTCCTGTGGGGGAGGCTGGCTAGCAATTGGTTCGTTAATCGAAATGCCCCTAGCACTGCCTCTTTTTCTTGCACCGGTTTTTGTCCTTGTTCCGATTGGACTTGGGTCCACGGGAGCTTTTCCTTTTTCTGCAGCAGTAGGAGAAGGCTTTGCCTTTGAAGCTTCAGCAGGTGCTTTCCCTTTGGAGATAAAGGCGACATCTTCCTCGATCTCGAGGTTATCCCAATCGATCGAAGCCGTCTCTGAGTCCGTATCGGAATCATTCTTAGTCTTCTTAGGTCGTTTAGTCCTTTTAGGCTTGACAGTGTCCTTAGCATGGACCATGGCAGCAAGTAGGAAAATAACCCATGTGATCACCATTTTGATCGCTAGTGAGAAATGTATCCTGTGAATACCAACTCAAGAACACATGAAAAATTATTAATTTTGAAAAATTTGAAAAATTGTACCCAAACAATCATAATCATGTAGAGAGACTAAGAATCAAATTAGTTTTGCAAAAAGAATTTTAAAAATAGATCAATGGCATGATTTTCAAAAATTCCTCTTATATGCCCTAAAACAGAATTTTTAGAAATCGAAGCCCAAAAATTCGTTAATCTTGAGAAAACCCAGCATATAATCAAAACTAATCTACCCAGAGTTCTTATTTCAAAAGAAATTTGACCAAAAACCATTCACAAACGAAAAAGTTGGAAAAATCTCATCACGTTTTGAAGAAAATAGAGAAAACCTGTGAAAAACCGAGATTTTGATCAATAAAACTTACTTGGATTCGAAGAACTTGAGTTTGGAAAGCTCCAAGATGCAAGAAATCTAGAGAGAGAAGCTCTAGAGACTTGAGAACAAAAGATTAGGGTAAAAGAAATCAAAACCCTTTGTTCTATTAAAAACCCTAGCCGTGATCCGGATCGGATCGAGAATGTGATCCGGATCGGCTACCCGCAGGAAAAGCCTGCGTTCGGGATCCGGATCACTTGCCCGATCCGGATCGGCTCCAACTTTTTCTTCAGAAAAATTCAGAAAAATTCCATAAAATCCAGAAAAAGTATGTAAGCACTTTAGCATATCAACTTTAAACAAAAATCATCGTTTCATACAACAAGAAATAGATTATACTAAATCTATCAAAAATACTCAAAAATGAAACGAAAATTTATGGAAATTAAAACAATTAAAGTTGAACAACTTCAATTACATCTATCCTGATCTTATGCGTAATGCCTTTATCAAATCATCAATTTTGGTAAAGAAAATGAAATACCAAGATCAATAGATGTTTGAAATCCCAGATAAGTTAGATAATATATCTAGACAATCTGTTGAAGGAGTGGCTCTTTGAGCATCTTTTATCAAAAATCCCACCTTATACCAACCATGAAATATGACTGAGTCAACTATTTCAATATGCATTTCATCAACAATTTTTAAAACAAAAATTTGCTTTGCATACATGGGGTATCTTTTTCTTTTTCCTTTTTCTCCATGTGGTGGTAGTTTTCACACTCCTCATTGGGATGTAACTCTTTCCACATCTTTTGAGCATTTTACTTTTCTTTGACTCCCCCTCAATTGGCTATCAATTATTTAATATATAAGGTATTCAACCAAAATTGATCTCGCATTCATACTCGACTAAGCAATCAAATAAGATAATGACTATACCAAGAGATCATTGAGAGAGAAATTGACTTTGATCACTTAAAAGATGACTTAATTAACATAAATGATCATTGCAACATTGAAATATTATGATATCAAAAGCATAATAAATTTCTAAATGCATGAAAGGATGCAATTAAAGTCAATTATGATTTATGCTCAATTAATGTCCTATGTACAAACATAGATAAAGAACAAAACAAAAACAAAAACAAAACCTAACCTAAGCAAAGGTTTCAAAAAGGTTATTTCAAGGAAAGCATGCCAATTGCTTTACGCAAGTGAATAAAACGTTTTTGATCCAAAGGTTTTGTTAAGATATCAGCTAATTGATCCTCAGTTGAAATATATGACAGTTGAAGAATATTTGATTCAACTAGCTCTCTAAGAAAATGATATCTAAGTTCAATATGTTTTGTTCTAGAGTGCAACACAGGGTTTTTAGAAATGTTTATAGCACTAGTGTTGTCACAAAAATGGTTACCGAAGATGCTGAAATCCGGAAATCGCTCAACACGCTTTTCATCCAAATCAATTGGGTTGAACAACTTCCTGCTGAAATGTACTCCGCTTCGGCAGTCGAGAGTGCTATGCAGTTCTGCTTTTTACTGTGCCATGCAACAAGGCAATGGCCAAGATAGAAGCATGCACCACTCGTGCTTTTCCGATCATCCACTGATCCAGCCCAATCGGCATCTGAGTATCCAACAATATCCAAACTTGTTCCCATAGGATACCAAATTCCGAAATTTATTGTACCTTTGATATATCGGATGATCCGTTTCACCGCTTTCAGGTGAACCTCCTTCGGTGCTGATTGATATCTCGCGCAAATCCCAACACTGAAGGATATATCCGGGCGACTAGCCGTGAGATATAGTAGACTTCCAATCATACTGCGATACAGTTTCTCGTCTACATTCTCACTATGTGATTCACTTCCAAGTCCCTTATGGCTAGTTCCCATTGGAGTCGGAAAATCCTTAGAATTTTCTAGATCAAACTTTTTGACCAACTCCATTGCATACTTGGATTGACACAAGTGAATACCTTCATCGTTTTGTTTAACTTGTAATCCAAGAAAATAAGTCAATTCGCCCATCATGGACATCTCAAATTCGCTTTCCATGGTCTCCGCGAATTTAGAAGCATCATTATCTCTTGTTGCGCCAAATACAATGTCATCGACATAGATTTGTGCTACAATGAAATTGTTTTGATAATGCTTCACAAAGAGAGTCCTGTCAGCTCCCCCTCGAGTATAGCCCTTTTCCAAAAGGTGCTTTGTCAACCTTTCGTACCATGCTCGCGGTGCTTGTTTCAGACCGTAAAGAGCCTTTTTCAGACGAAAAACATGGTTAGGTAGTTTATGATCCACAAAACCTTTCGGTTGAGCCACATAAACTTCCTCATTTAAAAACCATTTAAAAAGGCGCTCTTAACGTCCATTTGAAATAATTTGATTTTAAAATGACAAGCTATCGCAAATAAGATACGAATGGACTCGAGTCTAGCTACAGGGGCGAAAGTTTCATCAAAGTCTATACCTTCTACTTGAGAGTAGCCTTGAGCAACTAACCTTGCTTTGTTCCTGATGATAGTACCATCTTCATTTTTCTTGTTCTTGAAAATCCATTTGGTACCTATCACATTGTGTTGCTTCGGAGGCTTCGTTAATTCCCAGACTTTGTTTCGCTCAAATTGATGGAGCTCTTCCTGCATTGCTTTAATCCAGTAGTCATCTTGAAGAGCTTCATCAACATTCTTTGGTTCGATTTGAGATACATAGCATGCAAATCCGCAAACCAATTGTCTCCGTGTTCTAACTCCTTCTTGTGGATCTCCAATGATGTTCGATTCAGGGTGATCCTTGGAGATGCGTAACGTTTGAGGTAGAGGAGTAGTCGGAGGTACACGAGATGATTCCTGCACATCAGATAAACTTGAAGAACCGTTAGATGCATCATTATTATCGAAAGAATTGTTAGAAGAAGATGCATTAGCAGGTGTATCATCATCAAGAGAGATATCGAGGGTAGATTTTTCAGATTCAAAGTGAAAAGCTTCATCTACCTTAACATTTATCGATTCTACGATCGTCTTAGATTCTAAGTTAAAAACTCGATATGCTCTGCTGTTTGTAGAATAACCTAAGAAAATCCCTTCGTCACTTCGAGAGTCAAATTTTCCAAGATTCTCGCGATCACGTAAAATAAAACACCGACTCCCAAAGATACGAAAATATTTGATGTTAGGTTTTCTACAAAACCAAAGTTCATATGGTGTATTTAAAGTCCCCGGGCGCAAATACACTCGATTAATAACATAGACAGCAGTGTTCACCGCTTCAGCCCAAAAATATAACGGTAGGTTCCGGCTATGAAGCATAACACGTGCCATCTCCTGTACGACCCTGTTTTTGCGCTCGACTACACCATTCTGTTGAGGTGTATAAGGTGCTGAGAATTCATGTTTAATGCCATTTGAAGTGCAAAAATCAATGAATTTGGAATTTATGAATTCTCCACCTCTATCACTTCTAACACGAGTAATCTTTTCATTCTTTTCAATCATAATACGATGGCAAATCTCGTGAAAAGAATCAAAAGTATCAGCTTTCTCTTTTAAAAATGCTACCCAAGAATATCTAGAGAAATCATCAACCAATAAGAAAATATACCATTTACCTCCCAAAGATGGTTGACGAGTTGGCCCCATTAAGTCCATGTGCAAAAGTTCCAAAGGCCGTTTTGTACCTATGTGGTTCAAGTTCTTGTGTGCAGTCCTTGACTGTTTTCCCTTTTGGCAACCGCCACACACAATGTTTTGTTCAAAAGAAAGTTTAGGAACCCCCTTGACCACATCTTTGTTTGAAATTCTAGCAAGTTCCTTAAAGTTTATGTGACCTAGCCTTTCGTGCCAAAGAGTTTCATTTTTCAAAGAAGCTAGGTTACATTTTTCAGAAATTTTATGAGGAACTACATAACAATTGTTTTCTGATCTAACCCCTTTTAAAAAGAAAACATGGTTCTTGTCAGTTACAGTACATTCATCAGATGAAAAATTAACTGAGTAACCATTGTCACAAAGTTGACTTATGCTTATGAGGTTAGTCTTAAGGCCATTAACAAATAACACATTATTTAGAACCGGGCCATCCGGAATAGCGATAGTTCCTTTTCCAACAATCTTGGAAGACCGACCGTCTCCGAAAACAACAAGTCCTCCGGAGATTTTCTCAAAGGTTTGAAAACAGTTTTTGTCACCGGTCATGTGACGGGAACACCCGCTATCCAGATACCAAGACGAACTATCATATGCATGCAAGGAGATATTGGTAACGAGACAAGGAAAAATTTCACCTTTGCGCACCCAAACCTTTTTGGAATGCGTCGGTAATGGTCGTGAAGTTACTCGCCTAGGTGAAAGCGTCTTGTTCGTTCGATTGCTGCTCCTTGATGAAGTCGTCTTGCGCGGTGAACTACCAAGGCTCTTTTCCTTCAATTGATTTGCAATTGATTTCTGAGGAATCACCTTTGTGGTAGTCATTGCAAGAGGTGCTTGAGGTGAGCGTTTGGCTCCCGTCTTGCAATTTCTCCTTATGTGCCCTGAAATGCCACAACGAAAACATACCTTAGATCTTGACGATCCCGAGGAGGATGAAGTAGGCTTGTTGTCGTTGCTTGTCGTGAATTCCGGTGTCGGAGGAGGAGATACCGACTGAGGCACAAAAACTGTCCCACTCGAACTTGGAATGTCTCCAGTTTGAGTGTACCCGAGGCCGAACTTATTTGTTTGACCAAGACCAAGAAGCCTGTCCAACTTACTCCTTCCAGAAGAAAATCGCTGTAAGTCATCTTTGAGTTGGAGAATGGTCTTTGTCATTTCCATTTTATCCCGTTGAGCCTCGTCGTAGAGCTTTGAGAAATAATTCGCTTTATCCACCAATTTCTCATGTTCTTTCTCAAAAAGCTCATTTTTCTCTTGAAGGGAAACATTTGTTTTGACCAAATTATCCCTTTCCACTTCAAGAGCGTTTGAGAGAGAAGATGCCCTTTTTGCTTCTTCTTCGAGATCCTGCAATCTCCCTCTCAAACTCCGGTTTTGCTTTGCCAGTTTCTTTGAATCCCTCAAAAGCTTATGGTAGGCAAGAGCAAAATCTTCACCTTCAGAATTGCTCGATTCGTTGTCCGTAGCGTTCTTTTCAACATGGGAGGAGTTGGACATGGAATCGGAGGTACTAGCCATCAAGCACATGAAGGGTGAAGATGTAGTGGACGCGTGGAATGCTGTCGCGTTGTCTTCTTCATCACTTGAGGATGACTCATTTGACGTTGAGTTGTCATCCCAGGTGACGACTTGTGTTACGGAATTTGAGTTGGCGTATTTCGTGAATGTATTAAGTCTTGAAGATTGAAGATGAAAGAACTTTGGATCGTATACCTCAATCTCAAGAAAGAAGAATTCAAAGGGATCAGGTACGTTTAACTAAAGATTTTTGATGATCCGAATACTTCTTATAGTGTAGAAACACCTGGAAGAATTTTTAATTGCTTAAACATCAAAAACTGAACATGGGACATGTTCAGGATCCGGATCGGACTCGGCAATCCGGATCCCGAAGGGTGTTTGTTCATACACTGGTTCAATCCGGATCGCAGCATCCTCTGATCCGGATCCCGAACACTTGTTTTACCTGTTTGCTTCTTCGATCCGGATCAGGGCTTGCAATCCGGATCCCGAACATTGATGTTCTGGTAAAACTGTATGAACGATCCGGATCGGACTTTGTGATCCGGATCCCGAACTACCATTTTTCTGGAAATCGTCTTTCTTGCTTCTGCAATCCGGATCGCCAATTCCAATCCGGATCGCCGTCGGTAAAAATCTCCAGAAAAGGCAGTTTTTGATCCTATCTTCTTCCAATAGTTTCTAACCTATAAATAGGCCCTGTATTCATTTCTAGGGCATCCGCTATTACAGAGAAAAATAGCCGAAAAGAAAAATCCACATATATAGAGAAGAAAGGAAATCAATAGATTTATTCTATGTTTCTTCATCTATATTGATTGATTTGATTCTAGGTTTTCCATACTCACATTTTGAGTAGAATCAAATCAATGAATACTTAGATGGTATTTCCGATCTATCTTTAATCTAAGTATTCGGCGGATCATCACCACCCAAACAAACAACGATTTACCCAAAATCGGCGCGTGGACTCGCGTGGCCTTGTGGATTCAAGGTGCAAGCTACGTTCGTGGATTCGAAGCGTGTATTGGGTGAAGACCGTGGATTCGGTCGGACGTCGTGGACTCGACGTTGGACGCTGTGGATTCAGCGTTGGGCGCGGATCGTGGATTCGAGAAGCGTCGTGGAGCGAGCGGGAAGATCTACTAGGAGCGTATGGTAAAAGGTTGAGTCGTCTGTGAGTACGTTATATCACCTTGTACGTGTGTTAATTCTAGTGGATTTCGCCGTGTTATCGGTCCCGTGGTTTTTTACTCCGGTTTGGAGTTTTTCCACGTAAAAATCTTGCGTGTTCTTTTATTTTTCCGCATTGGGTTTATTGCGCAATGATTTTTTGAGTGTTTATTGTTTACACCTATTCACCCCCCTCTAGGTGTTTTTTCCCCTATTTAGATCCATATTAACATAACCCAACAAGTGGTATCAGAGCGGGAATAGGGTTGTAAACAATGGTTGAAGGTGGAAACATCAATCGACCCCCTTTCTTTGATGGAACAAATTATGCGTACTGGAAAGTACGGATGAAAGCCTTTTTAATTTCCATCGACGAAAGGGTGTGGCAATCAATTGAATTAGGATGGTCTAATCCAACTGAAATTATTGATGATGTTCGCACCTTAAAACCTAGGTCGAAATGGACCAAGGAAGAGATAGATTCATCTTCTTACAATGGCAAAGGGATTAATGCTCTATTTAATGCTTTGTCACAAACTGAGTTCTCTCGC
Source organism: Tillandsia fasciculata (assembly GCA_029168755.2). NCBI lineage: Eukaryota > Viridiplantae > Streptophyta > Magnoliopsida > Poales > Bromeliaceae > Tillandsia > Tillandsia fasciculata. The sequence goes on along the minus strand of CM054951.1, from coordinate 7,011,621 downwards.
GTCTCGGCATGTGAGACTGCGAAAGAAATCTGGGATGTTCTTCAAGTTACGCATGAGGGAACTAACCTAGTGAAGATTCAGAAACTGCAAATGCTTACGAGCAAGTTTGACTCTATCTCTATGGCAGAGAATGAATCTTTCACTGACTATTACACACGATTGCAAGACATCGTAAACTCATGTGCTAACTTGGGAGAGAAGATTCCAGAATTTAAAGTTGTAAGAAAGATTTAAGAACTCTTCCTGAACGATTTCGCCCGAAGGTCGCAGCCATTGAAACAATTAAACACCCGGACGAAATGCGTGTAGAAGAATTAGTAGGTGCTTTACAAACTTATGAAATGACATTTCCTACTAACTATTCTTCTGGAAAGGCATCCTCTTCTAAGTCTTCAGGTTACGCATTGAAATCAACTAAAGAAGAAGACGCGGATTCATCCTCCTCGGACGACGACGAGAACCTTTCTATGGAGGACTTTGAGAAGCAGCTCGCTCTCTTGACAAGGAAGTTTCGCCGCAACTTTCGAAGGGGAAATTCAAGCAAAACTCCATCCTTCGGAAAGTCGAAGAAAGGCAAGGGTCCTTCAAGTTACAAGTCAAGGAAGCAAGAGAACTTCTCAAAGGATAAGAAAAGTTCAGAGGGACAAGTTCAGTGCTTCAAATGTCGAGGCTACGGCCACATTGCAACGGAGTGTCCCAACAAGAATCCGGCAAAGAAGAAAGCGATGCAAGTCGTTACTTGGGATGACAACTCCACGTCAAATGAGTCATCCTCAAGTGATGAAGAAGACAACGCGACAGCTTTCCACGCGTCCACTACATCTTCACCCTTCATGTGCTTAATGGCAAGTACATCCGATTCCTTGTCCAACTCCTCCCTGTTGAAAAGATTGCAACGGACGATGAATCGGATGATTCTGAAGGTGAAGATTTTGCTCTAGCCTACCACAGCTTTTGAGGGATTCAAAGAAACTGGCTAAGCAAAACAAGGGGTTGAAAGGGAGATTGCAGGATCTCGAAGAAGAAGTAAAAAGGGTAACCTCTCTCTCAACCGATCTTGAAGTGGAAAGGGATAATTTGATTAAAACAAATGTTTCCCTTCAAGAGTCCAATGAGCAATTCGAGAAGAATTATATAGATATGGTGAACAAAGCGAATTACTTCTTGAAGCTCAACGGCGAGGCTCGACAGGAAAAATTGGAAATGACGGAGACCATACGCCAACTGAAGGATGACTTAAAGAGATTTTCTTCTGGAAGGAGTAAGTTGGACAGACTTCTTGGTCTTGGTCAAAGAAATAAGTTCGGCCTCGGATACACTCAAACTGGAGACATTCCAAGTTCGAGTGGGACAGTATTTGTGCCTCAGTCGGTATCTCCTCCTCCGACACCGGAATTCACGACAAGCAACGACAACAAGCCTACTACATCCTCCTCGGAATCGACAAGAATTAAGGTATGTTTTCGTTGTGGCATTTCAGGGCACATAAGGAGAAATTGCAAGATGGAAGCCAAACGCACACCTCAAGCACCTCTTGCAATGACTACCAAAAAGGCTATTCCTCAGAAATCAACTGCAATTCATTCAAAGGAAAAGAGCCTTGGTAGTACACCGCTCAAGACGACATCATCAAGGAGCAGCAATTCTTCAAGCAAGACGCTCTCACCTAGGAGATCAACTTCACGATCATTACCGACGCACTCCAAAAAGGTTTGGGTGCGCAAAGGTGAAATTTTCCCTTGTCTTGCTACCAATGTTTCCTTGCATGCATATGATAGTTCGTCTTGGTATCTGGATAGCGGGTGTTCCCGTCATATGACCGGTGACAAAAACTGTTTTCAAACATTTGAGAAAAACTCCGGAGGACTTGTTGTTTTCGGAGATGGTCGGTCTTCCAAAATTGTTGGAAAGGGAACGGTAGCTATTCCAGATGGCCCGGTTCTAAATAATGTGTTATTTGTTCATGGCCTTAAGACTAACCTCATAAGCATAAGTCAACTTTGTGATAGTGGTTATTCAGTTAATTTTTCATCTGATAAATGTACTGTAACTGACAGAACCATGCTTTCTTTTTAAAAGGGGTTAGATCAGAAAACAATTGTTATGTAGTTCCTACTAAGATTTCTGAAAAATGTAACCTAGCATCTTTGAAAAATGAAACACTTTGGCATGAAAGGCTAGGTCACATAAACTTTAAGGAACTTGCTAGAATTTCGAACAAAGATGTGGTCAAGGGGGTTCCGAAACTTTCTTTTGAACAAAACCTTGTGTGTGGCGGTTGCCAAAAGGAAAACAGTCTAGGACTGCACACAAGAACTTGAACCACATAGGTACAAAACGGCCTTTGGAACTTTTGCATATGGACTTAATGGGGCCAACTCGTCAACCATCTCTGGGAGGTAAATGGTATATTTTCTTATTGGTTGATGATTTTTCTAGATATACTTGGGTAGCATTTTTAAAAGAAAAAGCTGATACTTTTGATTCTTTTCTCGAAATCTGCAATCGTATTATGATTGAAAAGAATGAAAGGATTACTCGAGTTAGAAGTGATAGAGGTGGGGAATTCATAAATTCCAAATTCATTGATTTTTGCTCTTCTAATGGCATTAAACATGAATTCTCCGCACCTTATACACCTCAACAAAATGGTGTAGTCGAGCGCAAAAACAGGGTCGTACAGGAAATGGCACGTGTTATGCTTCACAGCCGGAACTTACCTTTTTATTTTTGGGCTGAAGCGGTGAACACTGCTGTTTATGTTATTAATCGCGTGTATTTGCGCCCGGGGACATTGAATACACCATATGAACTTTGGTTTTGTAGAAAACCTAACATCAAATATTTTCGTATCTTTGGGAGTCGGTGTTTTATTTTACGTGATCGCGAAAATCTTGGAAAATTTGACTCTCGAAGTGACGAAGGGATTTTCTTAGGTTATTCTACAAACAGCAGAGCTTATCGAGTTTTTAACTTAGAATCTAAGACGATCGTAGAATCGATAAATGTTAAGGTAGATGAAGCTTTTCACTTTGAATCTGAAAAATCTACCCTCGATATCTCTCTTGATGATGATACACCTGCTAATGCATCTTCTTCTAACAATTCTTTCGATAATAATGTTGATGCATCTAACGGTTCTTCAAGTTTATCTGATGTGCAGGAATCATCTCGTGTACCTCCGTCTACTCCTCTACCTCAAACGTTACGCATCTCCAAGGATCACCCTGAATCGAACATCATTGGAGATCCACAAGAAGGAGTTAGAACACGGAGACAATTGGTTTGCGGATTTGCATGCTATGTATCTCAAATCGAACCAAGGAATGTTGATGAAGCTCTCCAAGATGACTATTGGATTAAAGCAATGCAGGAAGAGCTCCATCAATTCGAGCGAAACAAAGTCTGGGAATTGACGAAGCCTCCGAAGCAACACAATGTGATAGGTACCAAATGGATCTTCAAGAACAAGAAAAATGAAGAAGGTACTATCATCAGGAACAAAGCAAGGTTAGTTGCTCAAGGCTACTCTCAAGTAGAAGGTATAGACTTTGATGAAACTTTCGCCCCTGTAGCTAGACTCGAGTCCATTCGTATATTGTTTGCGATTGCTTGTCATTTTAAAATCAAATTATTTCAAATGGACGTTAAGAGCGCCTTTTTAAATGGTTTTTTAAATGAGGAAGTTTATGTGGCTCAACCGAAAGGTTTTGTGGATCATAAACTACCTAACCATGTTTTTCGTCTGAAAAAGGCTCTTTACGGTCTGAAACAAGCACCGCGAGCATGGTACGAAAGGTTGACAAAGCACCTTTTGGAAAAGGGCTACACTCGAGGGGGAGCTGACAGGACTCTCTTTGTGAAGCATTATCAAAACAATTTCATAGTAGCACAAATCTATGTCGATGACATTGTATTTGGTGCAACAAGAGATAATGATGCTTCTAAATTCGCGGAGACCATGGAAAGCGAATTTGAGATGTCCATGATGGGCGAATTGACTTATTTTCTTGGATTACAAGTTAAACAAAACGATGAAGGTATTCACTTGTGTCAATCCAAGTATGCACTGGAGTTGGTCAAAAAGTTTGATCTTGAAAATTCTAAGGATTTTCCGACTCCAATGGGAACTAGCCATAAGGGACTTGGAAGTGAATCACATAGTGAGAATGTAGACGAGAAACTGTATCGCAGTATGATTGGAAGTCTACTATATCTCACGGCTAGTCGCCCGGATATATCCTTCAGTGTTGGGATTTGTGCGAGATATCAATCAGCACCGAAGGAGGTTCACCTGAAAGCGGTGAAGCGGATCATCCGATATATCAAAGGTACAATCAATTTCGGAATTTGGTATCCTATGGGAACGACTTTGGATATTGTTGGATACTCAGATGCCGATTGGGCTGGATCGGTGGATGATCGGAAAAGCACGAGTGGTGCATGCTTCTATCTTGGCCATTGCCTTGTTGCATGGCACAGTAAAAAGCAGAACTGCATAGCACTCTCGACTGCCGAAGCGGAGTACATTTCTGCAGGAAGTTGTTCAACCCAATTGATTTGGATGAAAAGCGTGTTGAGCGATTTCCGGATTTCAGCAACTTCGGTAACCATTTTATGTGACAACACTAGTGCTATTAACATTTCAAAAAACCCTGTGTTGCACTCTAGAACAAAACATATTGAACTTAGATATCATTTTCTTAGAGAGCTAGTTGAATCAAACATTCTTCAACTGTCATATATTTCAACTGAGGATCAATTAGCTGATATCTTAACAAAACCTTTGGATCAAAAACGTTTTATTCACTTGCGTAAAGCAATTGGCATGCTTTCCTTGAAATAAACTCTTTTGAAACCTTTGCTTAGGTTAGGTTTTGTTTTTGTTTTTGTTTTGTTCTTTATCTATGTTTTGTACATAGGACATTAATTGAGCATAAATCATAATTGACTTTAATTGCATCCTTTTATGCATTTAGAAATTTATTATGCTTTTGATATCATAATATTTCAATGTTGCAATGATCATTTACGTTAATTAAACCATCTTTTAAGTGATCAAAGTCAATTTCTCTCTCAATGATCTCTTGGTATAGTCATTATCATATTTGATTGCTTAGTCGAGTATGAATTCGAGATCAATGGTTTGGTTGAATACCTTATATATTAAATAATTGATAGCCAATTGAGGGGGAGTCAATGAAATGTAAAATGCTCAAAAGATGTGGAAAGAGTTACATCCCAATGAGGAGTGTGAAAACTACCACCACATGGAGGAAATGAAAGAAAGAAAAAGATACTCCATGAATGCAAAGCAAATTTTTTTGTTGAAAATGCATATTGAAATACTTGACTCAGTCATATTTCATGGTTGGTATAAGGTGGGATTTTTGATAAAAGATGCTCAAAGAGCCACTCCTTCAACAGATTGTCTAGATATATTATCTAACTTATCTGGGATTTCAAACATCTATTGATCTTGGTATTTCATTTTCTTTACCAAAATTGATGATTTGATAAAGGCATTACACATAAGATCAGGATAGATGTAATTGAAGTTGTTCAACTTTAAGTGTTTTAACTTTCGTAAATTTTCGTTTCATTTTTGGGTATTTTTGATAGATTTTGCATAATCTATTTCTTGTTGTATGAAACGATGTCTTTTGTTTAAAGTTGACATGGTAAAGTGCTTACATACTTTTTCTGGATTTTATGGAATTTTTCTGAATTTTTCTGGAGAAAAAGTGGAAGCCGATCCGGATCGGGGTAAGTGATCCGGATCCCGAACGCAGGATTCTTCCTGCGGGTAGCCGATCCGGATCACATTCTCGATCCGATCCGGATCACGGCTAGGGTTTTTATAAGAACAAAGAGATTTGATTTCTTTTACCCTAATCTTTTGTTTTCAAGCCTCTAGAGTTTCTCTCTCTAGATTTCTTGCATCTTGGAGCTTCCAAACTCAAAGTTCTTCGATTCCAAGTAAGTTTTGTTGATCAAATCTCGGTTTTTCACAGTTTTTATATTTTTTTCATCAAACGTGAGTTGAAATCATGGATCTTTTTCGTTTGTGAATGGTTTTTGATCAAATTTCTTTTGAAATAAGAACTCTGGGTCAATTAGTTTTGCTTTTATGCTGGGTTTTTACCTGATTAACGAGTTTTTAGGCTTCGATTTCTAAAAATTCTGTTTTAGGGCATAAAAGAGGAATTTTTGAAAATCATGGGATTGATCTATTTTTAAAATTCTTTTTGGAAAACTAATTTGATTCTTGGCTTCTCTACATGATTATGATTGTCTAGGTACAATTTTTCAAATTTTTCAAAATTGACGATTTTTCATGTGTTCTTGAGTTGGCTCTTCACAGGACACTTTCTCCAAAACTCATAGCACCCGTTCAATGGCTCTCTCTTGGTTCTTTCTGTTGTTAGTCACTATGGTGCACACGAGTATATCTGTTAAAACGGAACAGGATGATTCAACTCAAATCAAGACGAAGGACGCAGAGGAAGAGAGCTCAGACTATGATGAAGAAGAATGGGACGAATTCTTCAAAGATGTTCAACGAAAAATTGATGAGGAGGACAGGAAATTTACCAAAGGAAAAAGACTAATGAAATCAGCCTCAACAACCAAACAGTATACGAGAAGGAAAATGTCCAAAGGAGTGCAAGTCAGCATAGTGGGCCTCACCAGAGCACGCTCACTTTCTGGAATTCTTCAAACTGAATCTCCATGGGTTACGGGAATGAATGCACCATCTGCATCCACACAGCACCCTCACACTCGAAGAGAAGGGACTACAGACACAGATGAATTGGAACTGCTTCGTCAGGAACAGCGAAAACTTTTTGCTGCACAAGAAGAAAGAATGTCGAACAGAACTTCAGCAACTCTCCTCTCAGCACAAGAAGATCAAGAAAAGTATTCAAACATTTCGAAACTGTTCAAGGGGATTTTGAACAAGCTGAGCTGTACCAGTTCAGATTCATCAGACTGAGCAGGACTTCTGTTCATTTTTTTTATGGCTTACTCTCTTGCAGACCTTGCAGAGTTTAGTTTTTTTTTAGGACTTAGTTTTGTTTAACCTTTAGCATAGTTCTCAGATTTTTCTGATTATAGAACTTTTTTAACTCTCCTTACATATTGTAGCTCTTGCTACGTTTTGGCTTTGTTTTGTGACAAAAAGGGGGAGAGAGTTAGAGAGAACTTGAACAATGACAATGAACTGTGACAATGAATGTGTGAATGTGAATGTGTTATGAAAGGTAAGTATGTCTTCAACTCAACTTTGGTTTCTATTTGTTGATTTGTTGCATGCCTCTATACTAACTATTCGACTAACTATTTGGGCATGTAATATGACTAACAAGTTGATGTTGGACTAATTTTTGTGACATTTGGTTTCTGAATGCTTAGAAGATATGTTGGTTTTTATCTATGATTCTCTTACATATCTGAATTCTTCATATGTCATGATGAGAATAAACTCTATCTCTGTATTTGGTTTTGTATGATTCAATTCTTGAGGTATCTAACGATTTGTTTGTCAAGAATGATTTCTTTGTGCAGAGATTACAGATGTCTAAGTCTAGAGTCTGTCTAGGAGTTTATCTCATGTTTTTAATTTCTGGATCTCTTTTGTAAATTTTTGTTGTATGGTGATAGCAACAAAAATATCTTTTTGAATTTTCTTTTGTGGATTTGTGTTTTGTCACGAAACCGCCAAAGGGGGAGATTGTTACGGAATTTGAGTTGGCGTATTTCGTGAATGTATTAAGTCTTGAAGATTGAAGATGAAGAAACTTTGGATCGTATACCTCAATCTCAAGAAAGAAGAATTCAAAAGGATCAGGTACGTTTAACTAAAGATTTTTGATGATCCGAATACTTCTTATAGTGTAGAAACACCTGGAAGAATTTTTAATTGCTTAAACATCAAAAACTGAACATGGGACATGTTCAGGATCCGGATCGGACTCGGCAATCCGGATCCCGAAGGGTGTTTGTTCATACACTGGTTCAATCCGGATCGCAGCATCCTCTGATCCGGATCCCGAACACTTGTTTTACCTGTTTGCTTCCTCGATCCGGATCAGGGCTTGCAATCCGGATCCCGAACATTGATGTCTGGTAAAACTGTATGAACGATCCGGATCGGACTTTGTGACGGATCCCGAACACCTTTTTTCTGGAAATCGTCTTTCTTGCTTCTGCAATCCGGATCGCCAATTCCAATCCGGATCGCCGTCGGTAAAAATCTTCCAGAAAAGGCTGTTTTTGATCCTATCTTCTTCCAATGGTTTCTAACCTATAAATAGGCCCTGTATTCATTTCTAGGGCATCCGCTATTACAGAAAAAATAGCCGAAAAGAAAAATCCACATATATAGAGAAGAAAGGAAATCAATAGATTTATTCTATGTTTCTTCATCTATATTGATTGATTTGATTCTAGGTTTTCCATACTCACATTTTGAGTAGAATCAAATCAATGAATACTTAGATGGTATTTCCGATCTATCTTTAATCTAAGTATTCGGCGGATCATCACCACCAAAACAAACAACGATTTACCCAAAATCGGCGCGTGGACTCGCGTGGCCTTGTGGATTCAAGGTGCAACTACGTTCGTGGATTCGAAGCGTGTATTGGGTGAAGACCGTGGATTCGGTCGGACGTCGTGGACTCGACGTTGGACGCTGTGGATTCAGCGTTGGGCGCGGATCGTGGATTCGAGAAGCGTCGTGGAGCGAGCGGGAAGATCTACTAGGAGCGTATGGTAAAAGGTTGAGTCGTCTGTGAGTACGCTATATCACCTTGTACGTGTTTTAATTCTAGTGGATTTCGCCGTGTTATCGGTCCCGTGGTTTTTTACTCCGGTTTGGAGTTTTTCCACGTAAAAATCTTGCGTGTTCTTTTATTTTTCCGCATTGGGTTTATTTGCGCAATGATTTTTTGAGTGTTTATTGTTTACACCTATTCACCCCCTCTAGGTGTTTTTTCCCCTATTTAGATCCATATTA
>CM054951.1:6963844-7002499 GCA_029168755.2 Tillandsia fasciculata | reverse complement strand
GTAGGCTACTGTGTGGTTTTCGATACCCTCGTGGGGTCGGTGTGGATGTGGGATACTTTTCTCTTAGTTATGTGATTGGTTGGCTTATTCTTCTCCTGTTGGGCCGTTTTCGAACTACCAAAGAAAAGAAAAGAAAAAAACAAAGGCATTGCGAAAACTGTTTTCAAAATCTGGGTGTCGTGTGGGCACCATTTTAAAAACCCTACGGATTTATGGATTGCGAAAACTGCTTTAAAAATCTGGGTGTCGTGTGGGCACCGATTTCAAAACCTTGTGGATTTATGAATTTCGAAAACTGTTTTAGAAACCTGGGTGTCGTGTGGGCACCGCTTTCAAAACTTGTGGATTTATCCTTTCAACTCAATCGGTCTTGAGAATTCTTTTGTCTTGTATGTTCCTTTGTTAGCAACTGTTGTGATTGAATGATTGAATGATTGAATGATTGAATGATTGAATGATTGTAATACTGCGACGCCGTGCATATACAGAGGAGACTCTGCCCGTTTGCGGGGTGAATCTGTGTATGCGGCGGGTCTGTGCGCGCACCGGGGAGAAAGGACTTTCAAAAAAAAATGTATACCCAAAATTCATACTTTCCGTTGGTAGTCTTCCGCTTAATGAAACCCCCAGGACGTGACAGATTAAGATGGTATCAGAGACTTTCTTTAATCACAACAGTCGGTGCCCGACATCCACAAAGATACCTCACTTAGCTACTAATGAATGAAATGAACATGGCATAGAAGCGTAGAGCGTGAGTGATCGGGGGGGAGGGGGGGGGGGGGGGGGGAGTTTAGGTCCCTTTTTCTCGATAGGGGGTTGATTTCTATGCTAGCTGTTGGGTTATATGTAATATGGATCTAAATAGGGGAAAAAACACCTAGAGGGGGGTGAATAGGTGTAAACAATAAACACTCAAAAAATCATTGCGCAAAAAACCCAATGCGGAAAAATAAATGAACACGCAAGATTTTTACGTGGAAAAACTCCAAACCGGAGTAAAAAACCACGGGACCGATAACACGGCGAAATCCACTAGAATTAACACACGTACAAGGTGATATAACGTACTCACAGACGACTCAACCTTTTACCATACGCTCCTAGTAGATCTTCTCCGCTCGCTCCACGACGCTTCTCGAATCCACGATCTGCGCCCAACGCTGAATCCACAGCGTCCAACGTCGAGTCCACGACGTCCGACCGAATCCACGGTCTTCACCCAGTAGCACGCTTCGAATCCACGAACGTACCTCGCTCCGAATCCACGAGAGCGGTTGCACCTTGAATCCACAAGGCCACGCGAGTCCACGCGCCGATTTAGGGTAAATCGTTGTTTTTGGGTGGTGATGATCCGCCGAATACTTAGATTAGAAATAGATCGGAAATACCATCTAAGTATTCATTGATTTGATTCTACTCAAAATCTGAGTATGGAAAACCTAGAATCAAATCAATCAATATAGATGAAGAAACATAGAATAAATCTATTGATTTCCTTTCTTCTCTATATGTGGATTTTTTCTTTCGGTCGTATTTTTCTATTATATGCGGATGCCCTAGAAAATGAATAAAGGGTCTATTTATAGGTTAGAAACCATTGGAAGAAGATAAGGATCAAAAACATCCTTTTCTGGAATTTTTCAGGACGGCGATCCGGATCGGGATTACTGCGATCCGGATCGTCGTAACGAGAAAGACGATTCCAGAAATCCAAGGGTTCGGGATCCGGATCACAAGTCCGATCCGGATCGTTCATACAATTCACCAAACTCCCATGTTCGGGATCCGGATCGGAATGGCCTAGGATCCGGATTGAAATTGCCAATGAACAACACCCTTCGGGATCCGGATTGCAAGGTCTGATCCGGATCCTGAACATGTCCCATGTCCAGTTTTTGATTTTTATGCAATTAAAAATTCTTCCAGGTGTTTCTACACTACAAGAAGTATTCGGATCATCAAAATTCTTTAGTTAAACATACCTGATCCTTTTGAATTCTTCTTTCTTGAGATTGAGGTATATGATCCAAAGTTCTTCATCTTCAATCTTCAAGACTTAACACTTTCACGAAATACGCCAACTCAAATTCCGTAACAATCTCCCCCTTTGGCGGTTTCGTGACAAAACACAAATCCACAAAAGAAAATTCAAAAAGATATTTTTGTTGCTATCACCATACAACAAAAATTTACAATGGAGATCCAAAAATTAAATACATGAGATAAACTCCTAAAACAGACTCTAGACTTAGACATCTGTACTCTCTGCACAAAGAAATCATTCTTGACAAAACAAATCGTTAGATACCTCAAGAATTGAAACATACAAAACCAAGCAGAGATAGAGTTTATTCTCATCATGACATTTAGTAATTCAGATATGTAATAAGATAACAATCAACCACCAACATATCTTCTAAGCAATAAAACCAAATGTCAAAGTTTGTTAGTAACAATCAACTTGTTAGTCATATTACATGCCCAAATAGTTAGTCAAATAGTTAGTAGGGACATGCAACAAATCACAAAATAAAAACCAAAAGTTGTCATACTTACCTGTCACCAAAGTCAAAGTTTCTCACACAAAGTTCATTGTTCAAAGTTCTCTCTAAACTCTCTCCCCCTTTTTGTCACAAAACAAAGCCAAAAATGTAGTCAAAACTACAAAGTGTAAGGAGAGTTAAGCAAGTTTAAATACAAATTAAGAAACTTAAAAACCTGCAAGAGAAAAGATTAGAAGGAGACATGCGTTCTTGTTCGTTGAGAGTCGCTGTTGTTCTTTAAAGATAGAGCTGACAGAAGCATCATCATCAGAAGTGGATGGAGGTGCCTGCTGTGATGGTGGAACAGGAGCTGTAGAAGTAGTTGCTTGTGGTCGAGCTCGTTGTCGGATTGGAGGAGATGGAGGATCATCTTGTTTTGTCGATAGAGACTTCACAATTGTTGTCTCATTAATGGTGCCCAAACTGTACATGTAAGAGCTCGCGCTTGTATCGACTTTAAATTTCCTAAGGATGCGCATGATGATCATTGGATAAGGTAGTCTCTCTGTGGGGTGAGAGTGTTCCACATACCGCGTCATCCTTGACCAAATGAGATAAGGAATATTCAAGTTTGCTCCCATCAATGCTGCCGGGTTTCCAAGAAGATAAAGAAATAACATCCTATCCCATCGAAGAACCTTCGTATTCATGTTGGGAAGAATGTTGTAGCAGACAATGAAGTTTATATACTTATACTCTGGTCGAAGCTCTTTAGAGAAAACAGAATTTCCGGTTGACAAAGTATCCGGAAGACAAATTCCATTGACTACAACTCTCCAGGAGTTGTCGTTGAAGCTTTGAGTTTTTAGATAATGGAGTCCATCAGATCTGGCTTTCATACCGAGCACCTCTCCAATCAGTTGGGGAGTGACTTTGATTTTGATATTTTTAACCAAAGTATGAAATTCTCGACGTCCGTCATCGTGATCAATTAAGCTTGCAGCATTCTGATAAAACATTCGAACTGAGTGTGGACAGTACCCAGTTGTTTCAGGGAAGTTGCAAATTGGAGCAAGACCGACTTGATCAAACAAAATTCCAAAGACTGCAGATCGTTCCTTCATCTGTTGGACATTGACATGTCTTTCCCCAATGCATTCCCTCTTCTCAAAATCTTTGATTCTTGCGGAGCTGATGAATTCCTGTGGGGAGGCTGGCTAGCAATTGGTTCGTTAATTGAAATGCCCCTAGCACTGCCTCTTTTTCTTGCACCGGTTTTTGTCCTTGTTCGATTGGACTTGGGTCCATGGGAGCTTTTCCTTTTTCTGCAGCAGTAGGAGGAGGCTTTGCCTTTGAAGCTTCAGCAGGTGCTTTCCCTTTGGAGATAAAGGGACATCTTCCTCGATCTCGAGGTTATCCCAATCAATCGAAGCCGTCTCTGATTCCGTATCGGAATCATTCTTAGTCTTCTTGGTCGTTTAGCCTTTTAGGCTTGACAGTGTCCTTAGCATGGACCATGGCAGCAAGTAGGAAAATGATCCAGGTGATCACCATTTTGATCGCTAGTGAGAAAGTGTCCTGTGAAGACCAACTCAAGAACACATGAAAAATTGTCAATTTTGAAAAATTTGAAAAATTGTACCCAAACAATCATAATCATGTAGAGAAGCTAAGAATCAAATTAGTTTTGCAAAAAGAATTTTAAAAATAGATCAATTCCATGATTTTCAAAAATTCCTCTTTTATGCCCTAAAACAGAATTTTTAGAAATCGAAGCCCAAAAATTCGTTAATCTTGAGAAAACCCAGCATATAATCAAAACTAATCTACCCAGAGTTCTTATTTCAAAAGAAATTTGATCAAAAACCATTCACAAACGAAAAAGATCCAAAATTTCATCACGTTTGAAGAAAATAGAGAAAAACTGTGAAAAACCGAGATTTTGATCAATAAAACTTACTTGGATTCGAAGAACTTTGAGTTTGGAAAGCTCCAAGATGCAAGAAATCTAGAGAGAGAAGCTCTAGAGACTTGAGAACAAAAGATTAGGGTAAAAGAAATCAAAACCCTTTGTTCTATTAAAAACCCTAGCCGTGATCCGGATCGGATCGAGAATGTGATCCGGATCGGCTACCCGCAGGAAAATCCTGCGTTCGGGATCCGGATCACTTGCCCGATCCGGATCGGCTCCAACTTTTTCTTCAGAAAAATTTAGAAAAATTCCATAAAATCCAGAAAAAGTATGTAAGCACTTTACCATATCAACTTTAAACAAAAATCATCGTTTCATACAACAAGAAATAGATTATACAAAATCTATCAAAAATACTCAAAAATGAAACGAAAATTTACGAAATTAAAACACTTAAAGTTGAACAACTTCAATTACATCTATCCTGATCTTATGCGTAATGCCTTTATCAAATCATCAATTTTGGTAAAGAAAATGAAATACCAAGATCAATAGATGTTTGAAATCCCAGATAAGTTAGATAATATATCTAGACAATCTGTTGAAGGAGTGGCTCTTTGAGCATCTTTTATCAAAAATCCCACCTTATACCAACCATGAAATATGACTGAGTCAAGTATTTCAATATGCATTTCATCAACAATTTTTAAAACAAAAATTTGCTTTGCATTCATGGAGTATCTTTTTCTTTTTCTTTTCTCCATGTGGTGGTAGTTTTCACACTCCTCATTGGGATGTAACTCTTTCCACATCTTTTGAGCATTTTACATTTCTTTGACTCCCCCTCAATTGGCTATCAATTATTTAATATATAAGGTATTCAACCAAAAATTGATCTCGCATTCATACTCGACTAAGCAATCAAATAAGATAATGACTATACCAAGAGATCATTGAGAGAGAAATTGACTTTGATCACTTAAAAGATGACTTAATTAACGTAAATGATCATTGCAACATTGAAATATTATGATATCAAAAGCATAATAAATTTCTAAATGCATAAAAGGATGCAATTAAAGTCAATTATGATTTATGCTCAATTAATGTCCTATGTACAAACATAGATAAAGAACAAAACAAAAACAAAAACAAAACCTAACCTAAGCAAAGGTTTCAAAAAGGTTATTTCAAGGAAAGCATGCCAATTGCTTTACGCAAGTGAATAAAACGTTTTTGATCCAAAGGTTTTGTTAAGATATCAGCTAATTGATCCTCAGTTGAAATATATGACAGTTGAAGAATATTTGATTCAACTAGCTCTCTAAGAAAATGATATCTAAGTTCAATATGTTTTGTTCTAGAGTGCAACACAGGGTTTTTAGAAATGTTAATAGCACTAGTGTTGTCACAAAAATGGTTACCGAAGATGCTGAAATCCGGAAATCGCTCAACACGCTTTTCATCCAAATCAATTGGGTTGAACAACTTCCTGCAGAAATGTACTCCGCTTCGGCAGTCGAGAGTGCTATGCAGTTCTGCTTTTTACTGTGCCATGCAACAAGGCAATGGCCAAGATAGAAGCATGCACCACTCGTGCTTTTCCGATCATCCACTGATCCAGCCCAATCGGCATCTGAGTATCCAACAATATCCAAACTTGTTCCCATAGGATACCAAATTCCGAAATTGATTGTACCTTTGATATATCGGATGATCCGTTTCACCGCTTTCAGGTGAACCTCCTTCGGTGCTGATTGATATCTCGCGCAAATCCCAACACTGAAGGATATATCCGGGCGACTAGCCGTGAGATATAGTAGACTTCCAATCATACTGCGATACAGTTTCTCGTCTACATTCTCACTATGTGATTCACTTCCAAGTCCCTTATGGCTAGTTCCCATTGGAGTCGGAAAATCCTTAGAATTTTCTAGATCAAACTTTTTGACCAACTCCATTGCATACTTGGATTGACACAAGTGAATACCTTCATCGTTTTGTTTAACTTGTAATCCAAGAAAATAAGTCAATTCGCCCATCATGGACATCTCAAATTCGCTTTCCATGGTCTCCGCGAATTTAGAAGCATCATTATCTCTTGTTGCGCCAAATACAATGTCATCGACATAGATTTGTGCTACAATGAAATTGTTTTGATAATGCTTCACAAAGAGAGTCCTGTCAGCTCCCCCTCGAGTATAGCCCTTTTCCAAAAGGTGCTTTGTCAACCTTTCGTACCATGCTCGCGGTGCTTGTTTCAGACCGTAAAGAGCCTTTTTCAGACGAAAAACATGGTTAGGTAGTTTATGATCCACAAAACCTTTCGGTTGAGCCACATAAACTTCCTCATTTAAAAACCCATTTAAAAAGGCGCTCTTAACGTCCATTTGAAATAATTTGATTTTAAAATGACAAGCAATCGCAAATAAGATACGAATGGACTCGAGTCTAGCTACAGGGGCGAAAGTTTCATCAAAGTCTATACCTTCTACTTGAGAGTAGCCTTGAGCAACTAACCTTGCTTTGTTCCTGATGATAGTACCATCTTCATTTTTCTTGTTCTTGAAAATCCATTTGGTACCTATCACATTGTGTTGCTTCGGAGGCTTCGTTAATTCCCAGACTTTGTTTCGCTCAAATTGATGGAGCTCTTCCTGCATTGCTTTAATCCAGTAGTCATCTTGAAGAGCTTCATCAACATTCTTTGGTTCGATTTGAGATACGTAGCATGCAAATCCGCAAACCAATTGTCTCCGAGTTCTAACTCCTTCTT
Source organism: Tillandsia fasciculata (assembly GCA_029168755.2). NCBI lineage: Eukaryota > Viridiplantae > Streptophyta > Magnoliopsida > Poales > Bromeliaceae > Tillandsia > Tillandsia fasciculata. Next base: position 6,995,325 of record CM054951.1, on the reverse strand, counting down.
GTGGATCTCCAATGATGTTCGATTCAGGATGATCCTTGGAGATGCGTAACGTTTGAGGTAGAGGAGTAGTCGGAGGTACACGAGATGATTCCTGCACATCAGATAAACTTGAAGAACCGTTAGATGCATCATTATTATCGAAAGAATTGTTAGAAGAAGATGCATTAGCAGGTGTATCATCATCAAGAGAGATATCGAGGGTAGATTTTTCAGATTCAAAGTGAAAAGCTTCATCTACCTTAACATTTATCGATTCTACGATCGTCTTAGATTCTAAGTTAAAAACTCGATATGCTCTGCTGTTTGTAGAATAACCTAAGAAAATCCCTTCGTCACTTCGAGAGTCAAATTTTCCAAGATTCTCGCGATCACGTAAAATAAAACACCGACTCCCAAAGATACGAAAATATTTGATGTTAGGTTTTCTACAAAACCAAAGTTCATATGGTGTATTCAAAGTCCCCGGGCGCAAATACACTCGATTAATTACATAGACAGCAGTGTTCACCGCTTCAGCCCAAAAATATAACGGTAGGTTCCGGCTATGAAGCATAACACGTGCCATCTCCTGTACGACCCTGTTTTTGCGCTCGACTACACCATTTTGTTGAGGTGTATAAGGTGCTGAGAATTCATGTTTAATGCCATTAGAAGTGCAAAAATCAATGAATTTGGAATTTATGAATTCTCCACCTCTATCACTTCTAACTCGAGTAATCTTTTCATTCTTTTCAATCATAATACGATGGCAAATCTCGTGAAAAGAATCAAAAGTATCAGCTTTTTCTTTTAAAAATGCTACCCAAGTATATCTAGAGAAATCATCAACCAATAAGAAAATATACCATTTACCTCCCAAAGATGGTTGACGAGTTGGCCCCATTAAGTCCATGTGCAAAAGTTCCAAAGGCCGTTTTGTACCTATGTGGTTCAAGTTCTTGTGTGCAGTCCTAGACTGTTTTCCCTTTTGGCAACCGCCACACACAATGTTTTGTTCAAAAGAAAGTTTAGGAACCCCCTTGACCACATCTTTGTTTGAAATTCTAGCAAGTTCCTTAAAGTTTATGTGACCTAGCCTTTCATGCCAAAGTGTTTCATTTTTCAAAGATGCTAGGTTACATTTTTCAGAAATTTTATGAGGAACTACATAACAATTGTTTTCTGATCTAACCCCTTTTAAAAAGAAAACATGGTTCTTGTCAGTTACAGTACATTCATCAGATGAAAAATTAACTGAATAACCATTATCACAAAGTTGACTTATGCTTATGAGGTTAGTCTTAAGGCCATGAACAAATAACACATTATTTAGAACCGGGCCATCCGGAATAGCTACCGTTCCCTTTCCAACAATTTTGGAAGACCGACCGTCTCCGAAAACAACAAGTCCTCCGGAGATTTTCTCAAAGGTTTGAAAACAGTTTTTGTCACCGGTCATGTGACGGGAACACCCGCTATCCAGATACCAAGACGAACTATCATATGCATGCAAGGAAACATTGGTAACAAGACAAGGAAAAATTTCACCTTTGCGCACCCAAACCTTTTTGGAATGCGTCGGTAATGGTCGTGAAGTTACTCTCCTAGGTGAAAGCGTCTTGTTGAAGATTGCTGCTCCTTGATGATGTCGTCTTGAGCGGTGAACTACCAAGGCTCTTTTCCTTCAATTGATTTGCAATTGATTTCTGAGGAATCACCTTTTGGTAGTCATTGCAAGAGGTGCTTGAGGTGTGCGTTTGGCTCCCGTCTTGCAATTTCTCCTTATGTGCCCTGAAATGCCACAACGAAAACATACCTTAGATCTTGACGATCCCGAGGAGGATGAAGTAGGCTTGTTGTCGTTGCTTGTCGTGAATTCCGGTGTCGGAGGAGGAGATACCGACTGAGGCACAAAAACTGTCCCACTCGAACTTGGAATGTCTCCAGTTTGAGTGTATCCGAGGCCGAACTTATTTGTTTGACCAAGACCAAGAAGCCTGTCCAACTTACTCCTTCCAGAAGAAAATCGCTGTAAGTCATCTTTGAGTTGGAGAATGGTCTTTGTCATTTCCATTTTTCCCGTCGAGCCTCGTCGTAGAGCTTTGAGAAATAATTCGCTTTATCCACCAATTTCTCATGTTCTTTCTCAAAAAGCTCATTTTTCTCTTGAAGGGAAACATTTGTTTTGACCAAATTATCCCTTTCCACTTCAAGAGCGTTTGAGAGAGAAGATGCCCTTTTTGCTTCTTCTTCAAGATCCTGCAATCTCCCTCTCAAACTCCGGTTTTGCTTTGCCAGTTTCTTTGAATCCCTCAAAAGCTTATGGTAGGCAAGAGCAAAATCTTCACCTTCAGAATTGCTCGATTCGTTGTCCGTAACGTTCTTTTCAACATGGGAGGAGTTGGACATGGAATCGGAGGTACTAGCCATCAAGCACATGAAGGGTGAAGATGTAGTGGACGCGTGGAATGCTGTCGCGTTGTCTTCTTCATCACTTGAGGATGACTCATTTGACGTTGAGTTGTCATCCCAGGTGAGACTGTTACGGAATTTGAGTTGGCGTATTTCGTGAATGTATTAAGTCTTGAAGATTGAAGATGAAGAAACTTTGGATCGTATACCTCAATCTCAAGAAAGAAGAATTCAAAGGGATCAGGTACGTTTAACTAAAGATTTTTGATGATCCGAATACTTCTTATAGTGTAGAAACACCTGGAAGAATTTTTAATTGCTTAAACATCAAAAACTGGACATGGGACATGTTCAGGATCCGGATCGGACTCGGCAATCCGGATCCCGAAGGGTGTTTGTTCATACACTGGTTCAATCCGGATCGCAGCATCCTCTGATCCGGATCCCGAACACTTGTTTTACCTGTTTGCTTCCTCGATCCGGATCAGGAATTGCAATCCGGATCCCGAACATTGATGTTCTGGTAAAACTGTATGAACGATCCGGATCGGACTTTGTGATCCGGATCCCGAACAGCATTTTTCTGGAAATCGTCTTTCTTGCTTCTGCAATCCGGATCGCCAATTCCAATCCGGATCGCCGTCGGTAAAAATTTCCAGAAAAGGCAGTTTTTGATCCTATCTTCTTCCAATGGTTTCTAACCTATAAATAGGCCCTGTATTCATTTCTAGGGCATCCGCTATTACAGAGAAAAATAGCCGAAAAGAAAAATCCACATATAGAGAAGAAAGGAAATCAATAGATTTATTCTATGTTTCTTCATCTATATTGATTGATTTGATTCTAGGTTTTCCATACTCACATTTTGAGTAGAATCAAATCAATGAATACTTAGATGGTATTTCCGATCTATCTTTAATCTAAGTATTCGGCGGATCATCACCACCCAAACAAACAACGATTTACCCCAAATCGGCGCGTGGACTCGCGTGGCCTTGTGGATTCAAGGTGCAACTACGTTCGTGGATTCGAAGCGTGTATTGGGTGAAGACCGTGGATTCGGTCGGACGTCGTGGACTCGACGTTGGACGCTGTGGATTCAGCGTTGGGCGCGGATCGTGGATTCGAGAAGCGTCGTGGAGCGAGCGGGAAGATCTACTAGGAGCGTATGGTAAAAGGTTGAGTCGTCTGTGAGTACGTTATATCACCTTGTACGTGTGTTAATTCTAGTGGATTTCGCCGTGTTATCGGTCCCGTGGTTTTTTACTCCGGTTTGGAGTTTTTCCACGTAAAAATCTTGCGTGTTCTTTTATTTTTCCGCATTGGGTTTATTGCGCAATGATTTTTTGAGTGTTTATTGTTTACACCTATTCACCCCCCTCTAGGTGTTTTTTCCCCTATTTAGATCCATATTAACATAACCCAACAAGTGGTATCAGAGCGGGAATAGGGTTGTAAACAATGGTTGAAGGTGGAAACATCAATCGACCCCCTTTCTTTGATGGAACAAATTATGCGTACTGGAAAGTACGGATGAAAGCCTTTTTAATTTCCATCGACGAAAGGGTGTGGCAATCAATTGAATTAGGATGGTCTAATCCAACTGAAATTTTAGATGATGTTCGCACCTTAAAACCTAGGTCGAAATGGACCAAGGAAGAGATAGATTATCTTCTTACAATGGCAAAGGGATTAATGCTCTATTTAATGCTTTGTCACAAACTGAGTTCTCTCGCGTCTCGGCATGTGAGACTGCGAAAGAAATCTGGGATGTTCTTCAAGTTACGCATGAGGGAACTAACCTAGTGAAGATTCAGAAACTGCAAATGCTTACGAGCAAGTTTGACTCTATCTCTATGGCAGAGAATGAATCTTTCACTGACTATTACACACGATTGCAAGACATCGTAAACTCATGTGCTAACTTGGGAGAGAAGATTCCAGAATTTAAAGTTGTAAGAAAAATTTAAGAACTCTTCCTGAACGATTTCGCCCGAAGGTCGCAGCCATTGAAACAATTAAACACCCGGACGAAATGCGTGTAGAAGAATTAGTAGGTGCTTTACAAACTTATGAAATGACATTTCCTACTAACTATTCTTCTGGAAAGGCATCCTCTTCTAAGTCTTCAGGTTACGCATTGAAATCAACTAAAGAAGAAGACGCGGATTCATCCTCCTCGGACGACGACGAGAACCTTTCTATGGAGGACTTTGAGAAGCAGCTCGCTCTCTTGACAAGGAAGTTTCGCCGCAACTTTCGAAGGGGAAATTCAAGCAAAACTCCATCCTTCGGAAAGTCGAAGAAAGGCAAGGGTCCTTCAAGTTACAAGTCAAGAAAGCAAGAGAACTTCTCAAAGGATAAGAAAAGTTCAGAGGGACAAGTTCAGTGCTTCAAATGTCGAGGCTACGGCCACATTGCAACGGAGTGTCCCAACAAGAATCCGGCAAAGAAGAAAGCGATGCAAGTCGTTACTTGGGATGACAACTCCACGTCAAATGAGTCATCCTCAAGTGATGAAGAAGACAACGCGACAGCTTTCCACGCGTCCACTACATCTTCACCCTTCATGTGCTTAATGGCAAGTACATCCGATTCCTTGTCCAACTCCCACTGTTGAAAAGATTGCAACGGACGATGAATCAGATGATTCTGAAGGTGAAGATTTTGCTCTAGCCTACCACAGACTTTTGAGGGATTCAAAGAAACTGGCTAAGCAAAACAAGGGGTTGAAAGGGAGATTGCAGGATCTCGAAGAAGAAGTAAAAAGGGTAACCTCTCTCTCAACCGATCTTGAAGTGGAAAGGGATAATCTGATTAAAACAAATGTTTCCCTTCAAGAGTCCAATGAGCAATTCGAGAAGAATTATATAGATATGGTGAACAAAGCGAATTACTTCTTGAAGCTCAACGGCGAGGCTCGACAGGAAAAATTGGAAATGACGGAGACCATACGCCAACTGAAGGATGACTTAAAGAGATTTTCTTCTGGAAGGAGTAAGTTGGACAGACTTCTTGGTCTTGGTCAAAGAAATAAGTTCGGCCTCGGATACACTCAAACTGGAGACATTCCAAGTTCGAGTGGGACAGTATTTGTGCCTCAGTCGGTATCTCCTCCTCCGACACCGGAATTCACGACAAGCAACGACAACAAGCCTACTACATCCTCCTCGGAATCGACAAGAATTAAGGTATGTTTTCGTTGTGGCATTTCAGGGCACATAAGGAGAAATTGCAAGATGGAAGCCAAACGCACACCTCAAGCACCTCTTGCAATGACTACCAAAAAGGCTATTCCTCAGAAATCAACTGCAATTCATTCAAAGGAAAAGAGCCTTGGTAGTACACCGCTCAAGACGACATCATCAAGGAGCAGCAATTCTTCAAGCAAGACGCTCTCACCTAGGAGATCAACTTCACGATCATTACCGACGCACTCCAAAAAGGTTTGGGTGCGCAAAGGTGAAATTTTCCCTTGTCTTGCTACCAATGTTTCCTTGCATGCATATGATAGTTCGTCTTGGTATCTGGATAGCGGGTGTTCCCGTCATATGACCGGTGACAAAAACTGTTTTCAAACATTTGAGAAAAACTCCGGAGGACTTGTTGTTTTCGGAGATGGTCGGTCTTCCAAAATTGTTGGAAAGGGAACGGTAGCTATTCCAGATGGCCCGGTTCTAAATAATGTGTTATTTGTTCATGGCCTTAAGACTAACCTCATAAGCATAAGTCAACTTTGTGATAGTGGTTATTCAGTTAATTTTTCATCTGATAAATGTACTGTAACTGACAGAACCATGCTTTCTTTTTAAAAGGGGTTAGATCAGAAAACAATTGTTATGTAGTTCCTACTAAGATTTCTGAAAAATGTAACCTAGCATCTTTGAAAAATGAAACACTTTGGCATGAAAGGCTAGGTCACATAAACTTTAAGGAACTTGCTAGAATTTCGAACAAAGATGTGGTCAAGGGGGTTCCGAAACTTTCTTTTGAACAAAACCTTGTGTGTGGCGGTTGCCAAAAAGGAAAACAGTCTAGGACTGCACACAAGAACTTGAACCACATAGGTACAAAACGGCCTTTGGAACTTTTGCATATGGACTTAATGGGGCCAACTCGTCAACCATCTCTGGGAGGTAAATGGTATATTTTCTTATTGGTTGATGATTTTTCTAGATATACTTGGGTAGCATTTTTAAAAGAAAAAGCTGATACTTTTGATTCTTTTCTCGAAATCTGCAATCGTATTATGATTGAAAAGAATGAAAGGATTACTCGAGTTAGAAGTGATAGAGGTGGGGAATTCATAAATTCCAAATTCATTGATTTTTGCACTTCTAATGGCATTAAACATGAATTCTCCGCACCTTATACACCTCAACAAAATGGTGTAGTCGAGCGCAAAAACAGGGTCGTACAGGAAATGGCACGTGTTATGCTTCACAGCCGGAACTTACCTTTTTATTTTTGGGCTGAAGCGGTGAACACTGCTGTTTATGTTATTAATCGCGTGTATTTGCGCCCGGGGACATTGAATACACCATATGAACTTTGGTTTTGTAGAAAACCTAACATCAAATATTTTCGTATCTTTGGGAGTCGGTGTTTTATTTTACGTGATCGCGAAAATCTTGGAAAATTTGACTCTCGAAGTGACGAAGGGATTTTCTTAGGTTATTCTACAAACAGCAGAGCATATCGAGTTTTTAACTTAGAATCTAAGACGATCGTAGAATCGATAAATGTTAAGGTAGATGAAGCTTTTCACTTTGAATCTGAAAAATCTACCCTCGATATCTCTCTTGATGATGATACACCTGCTAATGCATCTTCTTCTAACAATTCTTTCGATAATAATGTTGATGCATCTAACGGTTCTTCAAGTTTATCTGATGTGCAGGAATCATCTCGTGTACCTCCGTCTACTCCTCTACCTCAAACGTTACGCATCTCCAAGGATCACCCTGAATCGAACATCATTGGAGATCCACAAGAAGGAGTTAGAACACGGAGACAATTGGTTTGCGGATTTGCATGCTATGTATCTCAAATCGAACCAAGGAATGTTGATGAAGCTCTCCAAGATGACTACTGGATTAAAGCAATGCAGGAAGAGCTCCATCAATTCGAGCGAAACAAAGTCTGGGAATTGACGAAGCCTCCGAAGCAACACAATGTGATAGGTACCAAATGGATCTTCAAGAACAAGAAAAATGAAGAAGGTACTATCATCAGGAACAAAGCAAGGTTAGTTGCTCAAGGCTACTCTCAAGTAGAAGGTATAGACTTTGATGAAACTTTCGCCCCTGTAGCTAGACTCGAGTCCATTCGTATATTGTTTGCGATTGCTTGTCATTTTAAAATCAAATTATTTCAAATGGACGTTAAGAGCGCCTTTTTAAATGGTTTTTAAATGAGGAAGTTTATGTGGCTCAACCGAAAGGTTTTGTGGATCATAAACTACCTAACCATGTTTTTCGTCTGAAAAAGGCTCTTTACGGTCTGAAACAAGCACCGCGAGCATGGTACGAAAGGTTGACAAAGCACCTTTTGGAAAAGGGCTACACTCGAGGGGGAGCTGACAGGACTCTCTTTGTGAAGCATTATCAAAACAATTTCATAGTTGCACAAATCTATGTCGATGACATTGTATTTGGTGCAACAAGAGATAATGATGCTTCTAAATTCGCGGAGACCATGGAAAGCGAATTTGAGATGTCCATGATGGGCGAATTGACTTATTTTCTTGGATTACAAGTTAAACAAAACGATGAAGGTATTCACTTGTGTCAATCCAAGTATGCACTGGAGTTGGTCAAAAAGTTTGATCTTGAAAATTCTAAGGATTTTCCGACTCCAATGGGAACTAGCCATAAGGGACTTGGAAGTGAATCACATAGTGAGAATGTAGACGAGAAACTGTATCGCAGTATGATTGGAAGTCTACTATATCTCACGGCTAGTCGCCCGGATATATCCTTCAGTGTTGGGATTTGTGCGAGATATCAATCAGCACCGAAGGAGGTTCACCTGAAAGCGGTGAAACGGATCATCCGATATATCAAAGGTACAATCAATTTCGGAATTTGGTATCCTATGGGAACGACTTTGGATATTGTTGGATACTCAGATGCCGATTGGGCTGGATCGGTGGATGATCGGAAAAGCACGAGTGGTGCATGCTTCTATCTTGGCCATTGCCTTGTTGCATGGCACAGTAAAAAGCAGAACTGCATAGCACTCTCGACTGCCGAAGCGGAGTACATTTCTGCAGGAAGTTGTTCAACCCAATTGTTTGGATGAAAAGCGTGTTGAGCGATTTCCGGATTTCAGCAACTTCGGTAACCATTTTATGTGACAACACTAGTGCTATTAACATTTCAAAAAACCCTGTGTTGCACTCTAGAACAAAACATATTGAACTTAGATATCATTTTCTTAGAGAGCTAGTTGAATCAAACATTCTTCAACTGTCATATATTTCAACTGAGGATCAATTAGCTGATATCTTAACAAAACCTTTGGATCAAAAACGTTTTATTCACTTGCGTAAAGCAATTGGCATGCTTTCCTTGAAATAAACTCTTTTGAAACCTTTGCTTAGGTTAGGTTTTGTTTTTGTTTTTGTTTTGTTCTTTATCTATGTTTTGTACATAGGACATTAATTGAGCATAAATCATAATTGACTTTAATTGCATCCTTTTATGCATTTAGAAATTTATTATGCTTTTGATATCATAATATTTCAATGTTGCAATGATCATTTACGTTAATTAAACCATCTTTTAAGTGATCAAAGTCAATTTCTCTCTCAATGATCTCTTGGTATAGTCATTATCATATTTGATTGCTTAGTCGAGTATGAATTCGAGATCAATGGTTTGGTTGAATACCTTATATATTAAATAATTGATAGCCAATTGAGGGGGAGTCAATGAAATGTAAAATGCTCAAAAGATGTGGAAAGAGTTACATCCCAATGAGGAGTGTGAAAACTACCACCACATGGAGGAAATGAAAGAAAGAAAAAGATACTCCATGAATGCAAAGCAAATTTTTTGTTGATGAAATGCATATTGAAATACTTGACTCAGTCATATTTCATGGTTGGTATAAGGTGGGATTTTTGATAAAAGATGCTCAAAGAGCCACTCCTTCAACAGATTGTCTAGATATATTATCTAACTTATCTGGGATTTCAAACATCTATTGATCTTGGTATTTCATTTTCTTTACCAAAATTGATGATTTGATAAAGGCATTACACATAAGATCAGGATAGATGTAATTGAAGTTGTTCAACTTTAAGTGTTTTAACTTTCGTAAATTTTCGTTTCATTTTTGGGTATTTTTGATAGATTTTGCATAATCTATTTCTTGTTGTATGAAACGATGTCTTTTGTTTAAAGTTGACATGGTAAAGTGCTTACATACTTTTTCTGGATTTTATGGAATTTTTCTGAATTTTTCTGGAGAAAAAGTTGAAGCCGATCCGGATCGGGGTAAGTGATCCGGATCCCGAACGCAGGATTCTTCCTGCGGGTAGCCGATCCGGATCACATTCTCGATCCGATCCGGATCACGGCTAGGGTTTTTATAAGAACAAAGAGATTTGATTTCTTTTACCCTAATCTTTTGTTTTCAAGCCTCTAGAGTTTCTCTCTCTAGATTTCTTGCATCTTGGAGCTTCCAAACTCAAAGTTCTTCGATTCAAGTAAGTTTTATTGATCAAATCTCGGTTTTTCACAGTTTTTATCTTTTTCATCAAACGTGAGTTGAAATCTTGGATCTTTTTCGTTTGTGAATGGTTTTTGATCAAATTTCTTTTGAAATAAGAACTCTGGGTCAATTAGTTTTGCTTTTATGCTGGGTTTTTACCTGATTAACGAGTTTTTAGGCTTCGATTTCTAAAAATTCTGTTTTAGGGCATAAAAGAGGAATTTTTGAAAATCATGGAATTGATCTATTTTTAAAATTCTTTTTGGAAAACTAATTTGATTCTTGGCTTCTCTACATGATTATGATTGTCTAGGTACAATTTTTTAAATTTTTCAAAATTGACGATTTTTCATGTGTTCTTGAGTTGGCTCTTCACAGGACACTTTCTCAAAACTCAAAGCACTAGGTTCAATGGCTCTCTCTTGGTTCTTTCTGTTGTTAGTCACTATGGTGCACACGAGTATATCTGTTAAAACGGAACAGGATGATTCAACTCAAATCAAGACGAAGGACGCAGAGGAAGACAGCTCAGACTATGATGAAGAAGAATGGGACGAATTCTTCAAAGATGTTCAACGAAAAATTGATGAGGAGGACAGGAAATTTACCAAAGGAAAAAGACTAATGAAATCAGCCTCAACAACCAAACAGTATACGAGAAGGAAAAATGTCCAAAGGAGTGCGAGTCAGCATAGTGGGCCTCTCACCAGAGCACGCTCACTTTCTGGAATTCTTCAAACTGAATCTCCATGGGTTACGGGAATGAATGCACCATCTGCATCCACACAGCACCCATCACACTCGAAGAAAGGGACTACAGACACAGATGAATTGGAACTGCTTCGTCAGGAACAGCGAAAACTTTTTGCTGCACAAGAAAGAATGTCGACAGAACTTCAGCAACTCTCCTCTCAGCACAAGAAGATCAAGAAAAAGTATTCAAACATTTCGAAACTGTTCAAGGGGATTTTGAACAAGCTGAGCTGTACCAGTTCAGATTCATCAGACTGAGCAGGACCTTCTGTTCATTTTTTTTATGGCTTTACTCTCTTGCAGACCTTGCAGTTCTTAGTTTTTTTTTAGGACTTAGTTTTTGTTCTAACTTTAGTTTAGTTCTCAGGTTTTTCATATTATAGAACTTTTTTTAACTCTCCTTACATATTGTAGCTCTTGCTACGTTTTGGCTTTGTTTTGTGACAAAAAGGGGGAGAGCGTTAGAGAGAACTTGAACAATGACAATGAACTGTGACAATGAATGTGTGAATGTGAATGTGTGAATATCAAGGTAAGTATGACTTCAACTCAACTTTGGTTTTTCTTGTGATTTGTTGCATGCCTCTATACTAACTATTCGACTAACTATTTGGGCATGTAATATGACTAACAAGTTGATGTTGGACTAATTTTTGTGACATTTGGTTTTTGAATGCTTAGAAGATATGTTGGTTTTAACTATGATTCTCTTACATATCTGAATTCTTCAAATGTCATGATGAGAATAAACTCTATCTCTGTATTTGGTTTTGTATGTTTCAATTCTTGAGGTATCTAACGATTTCTTTTGTCAAGAATGATTTCTTTGTGCAGAGATTACAGATGTCTAAGTCTAGAGTCTGTCTTAGGAGTTTATCTCATGTTTTTAATTTCTGGATCTCTTTTGTAAATTTTTGTTGTATGGTGATAGCAACAAAAATATCTTTTTGAATTTTCTTTTGTGGATTTGTGTTTTGTCACGAAACCGCCAAAGGGGGAGATTGTTACGGAATTTGAGTTGGCGTATTTCGTGAATGTATTAAGTCTTGAAGATTGAAGATGAAGAAACTTTGGATCGTATACCTCAATCTCAAGAAAGAAGAATTCAAAAGGATCAGGTACGTTTAACTAAAGATTTTTGATGATCCGAATACTTCTTATAGTGTAGAAACACCTGGAAGAATTTTTAATTGCTTAAACATCAAAAACTGGACATGGGACATGTTCAGGATCCGGATCGGACTCGGCAATCCGGATCCCGAAGGGTGTTTGTTCATACACTGGTTCAATCCGGATCGCAGCATCCTCTGATCCGGATCCCGAACACTTGTTTTACCTGTTTGCTTCCTCGATCCGGATCAGGATTTGCAATCCGGATCCCGAACATTGATGTTCTGGTAAAACTGTATGAACGATCCGGATCGGACTTTGTGATCCGGATCCCGAACTACCATTTTTCTGGAAATCGTCTTTCTTGCTTCTGCAATCCGGATCGCCAATTCCAATCCGGATCGCCGTCGGTAAAAATCTCCAGAAAAGGCAGTTTTTGATCCTATCTTCTTCCAATGGTTTCTAACCTATAAATAGGCCCTGTATTCATTTCTAGGGCATCCGCTATTACAGAGAAAAATAGCCGAAAAGAAAAATCCACATATATAGAGAAGAAAGGAAATCAATAGATTTATTCTATGTTTCTTCATCTATATTGATTGATTTGATTCTAGGTTTTCCATACTCACATTTTGAGTAGAATCAAATCAATGAATACTTAGATGGTATTTCCGATCTATCTTTAATCTAAGTATTCGGCGGATCATCACCACCCAAAACAAACAACGATTTACCCCAAATCGGCGCGTGGACTCGCGTGGCCTTGTGGATTCAAGGTGCAACTACGTTCGTGGATTCGAAGCGTGTATTGGGTGAAGACCGTGGATTCGGTCGGACGTCGTGGACTCGACGTTGGACGCTGTGGACTCAGCGTTGGGCGCGGATCGTGGATTCGAGAAGCGTCGTGGAGCGAGCGGGAAGATCTACTAGGAGCGTATGGTAAAAGGTTGAGTCGTCTGTGAGTACGCTATATCACCTTGTACGTGTTTTAATTCTAGTGGATTTCGCCGTGTTATCGGTCCCGTGGTTTTTTACTCCGGTTTGGAGTTTTTCCACGTAAAAATCTTGCGTGTTCTTTTATTTTTCCGCATTGGGTTTATTTGCGCAATGATTTTTTGAGTGTTTATTGTTTACACCTATTCACCCCCCTCTAGGTGTTTTTTCCCCTATTTAGATCCATATTAACATAACCCAACAACTTGCATTGCTTTCTTCTTTGCCGGATTCTTGTTGGGACACTCCGTTGCAATGTGGCCGTAGCCTCGACATTTGAAGCACTGTACTTGTCCCTCTGAACTTTTCTTATCCTTTGAGAAGTTCTCTTGCTTTCTTGACTTGTAACTTAAAGAACCCTTGCCTTTCTTCGACTTTCCGAAGGATGGAGTTTTGCTTGGTTTACCCCTTCGAAAGTTGCGGCGAAACTTCCTTGTCAAGAGAGCGAGTTGTTTCTCAAAATCCTCCATAGATAGGTTCTCGTCATCGTCTGAGGAGGATGAATCCGCGTCTTCTTCCTTCGTAGTTTTCAATGCATAACCTGAAGACTTAGAAGAGGATGCTTTTCCAGAAGAATAGTTAGTAGGAAATGTCATTTCATAAGTTTGTAATGCACCAACTAATTCTTCTACACGCATTTCGTCCGGGTGTTTAATTGTTTCAATGGCTGCGACCTTCGGGCGAAATCGTTCAGGAAGAGTTCTTAAAATCTTTCTTACAACTTTAAATTCTGGAATCTTCTCTCCCAAGTTAGCACATGAGTTTACGATATCTTGCAATCGTGTGTAATAGTCTGTGAAAGATTCATTTTCTGCCATAGAAATAGAGTCAAACTTGCTCGTAAGCATTTGCAGTTTCTGAATCTTCACAAGGTTAGTTCCCTCATGCGTAACTTGAAGAACATCCCAGATTTCTTTCGCAGTCTCACATGCCGAGACGCGAGAGAACTCTGTTTGTGACAAAGCATTAAATAGAGCATTAATTCCTTTGCCATTGTAAGAAGATGAATCTATCTCTTCCTTGGTCCATTTCGACCTAGGTTTTAAGGTGCGAACATCAGAAATAATTTCAGTTGGATTAGTCCATCCTAATTCAATTGATTGCCACACCCTTTCGTCGATGGAAATTAAAAAGGCTTTCATCCGTACTTTCCAGTACGCATAATTTGTTCCATCAAAGAATGGGGGTCTATTGATGTTTCCACCTTCAACCATTGTTTACAACCCTATTCCCGCTCTGATACCACTTGTTGGGTTATATGTATATGGATCTAAATAGGGAAAAAAACACCCAGAGGGGGGTGAATAGGTGTAAACAATAAACACTCAAAAAATCATTTGCGCAATAAAACCCAATGCGGAAATATAAATGAACACGCAAGATTTTTACGTGGAAAAACTCCAAACCGGAGTAAAAAACCACGGGACCGATAACACGGCGAAATCCACTAGAATTAACACACGTACAAGGTGATATAACGTACTCACAGACGACTCAACCTTTTACCATACGCTCCTAGTAGATCTTCTCCGCTCGCTCCACGACGCTTCTCGAATCCACGATCTGCGCCCAACGCCGAATCCTCAGCGTCCAACGTCGAGTCCACGACGTCCGACCGAATCCACGGTCTTCACCCAGTAGCACGCTTCGAATCCACGAACGTACCTCGCTTCGAATCCACGAAAGCGGTTGCACCTTGAATCCACAAGGCCACGCGAGTCCACGCGCCGATTTAGGGTAAATCGTTGTTTTTGGGTGGTGATGATCCGCCGAATACTTAGATTAGAAATAGATCGGAAATACCATCTAAGTATTCATTGATTTGATTCTACTCAAAATCTGAGTTTGGAAAACCTAGAATCAAATCAATCAATATAGATGAAGAAACATAGAATTAAATCTATTTATTTCCTTTCTTCTCTATATGTGGATTTTTTCTTTCGGTCGTATTTTTCTATTATATGCGGATGCCCTAGAAAATGAATAAAGGGCCTATTTATAGGTTAGAAACCATTGGAAGAAGATAAGGATCAAAAACCATCCGTTTCTGGAATTTTTCAGGACGGCGATCCGGATCGGGATTACTGCGATCCGGATCGTCGTAACGAGATTGACGATTCCAGAAATCCAAGGGTTCGGGATCCGGATCACAAGGTCCGATCCGGATCGTTCATGCAATTCAGCAAACTCCCATGTTCGGGATCCGGATCGGAATGGCCTAGGATCCGGATTGAAATTGCCAATGAACAATCACCCTTCGGGATCCGGATTGCAAGGTCTGATCCGGATCCTGAACATGTCCCATGTCCAGTTTTTGATATTTATGCAATAAAAAATTCTTCCAAGTGTTTCTACACTACAAGAAGTATTCGGATCATCAAAATTCTTTAGTTAAACATACCTGATCCTTTTGAATTCTTCTTTCTTGAGATTGAGGTATATGATCCAAAGTTCTTTCATCTTCAATCTTCAAGACTTAACACTTTCACGAAATACGCCAACTCAAATTCCGTAACACTAGCGGAGTCTAGAGCTGACTTGTGTTTTGTGTGTGTGTACAGAGCATGGCCCGAACTAGATCATCGGCCGAGGACACAGGGGCTGACGCGACAGCGTTGACGACCGCGGAGAACCAGCTCCTGCGGCAACAACTGCGGGAGATGGCAGGGCAGCTGGCGACCCTCACGGACCACGTGCGTCAGTTGACGCAACAGCAGCCAGCTGCGACAGTGGTGGCCGCCCAGGCCCCTCCACAGGGGCCAGCAGCACCAGCGACGGGACTGCCGGTGACGGACGCCGGGACGGGGGCGGCCCCTCCACAGGCCGCGACAGCCGAGGTACCGTCAGTCCAGCCCATGGCGCCAGCGGCAGCACCTTCGACAGCGGCTACGGGACCGGCGCCGGGGACCACTACCGGGGGTTCTCTGGGGGAGACCGTGGCGACACCTTCCCCCGCTGTGGCCGCCGCTGCCACGGGGGAAGGGTCAGTTCCACTGACTGAGCGGGACCGCGTGCGAGCCAACCTTGCGGACTTCAAGAAATACGACCCACCGGTGTTCGAGGGGGAGACGACCGACCCTTGGGTCGTCGAGAAGTGGGTGGATACGATGGAGAAGCTGTTCGAGGACTTGCTGATGGAAGAGTACGAGCGGGTTCCCCTGGCGGTCCACTTCCTCGAGGGGAACGCCCGCATGTGGTGGAAGACGGTGCGCCCTGATTCCTCAAAGGGCACCGTCCTCCCATCGTGGACAACTTTCAAGCAGGAGCTGTTCGGGGCGTTCTTCTCTAACAGCGTCAAGCGAAAGTTGGAGGATGACTTAAACCACATCAGGCAGGGGAGCTGAACAGTCATGGAGTATCAGCGAGAGTTCGTGAGACTGGCCAACTGCGTCCCCTTCATTATAAGGGATGAGTCTCACAAGGCTCAGCTCTTCGTGGACGGGTTGCGCAACGACATAATCCAGGTGGTGCAAGCGGCAGACTTACACACCTTCCAGAAGGTGGTCGACAGGGCCACGATCGTGGAGCGCGGTTTCGCTGTTACGCGCGCCCGAAGGGAGGGCCCTACCCAGCAGGAGGACAAGAAGCGACCTCAACAGTACTCCGGGGGAGGCTCTTCCAGCGGGAGTCGACCCTCTAAGCGGTGGAGACCACAGCAGGGAGCCAGGAGCGCACCAACGGGAGGACCGAGGCCGGCGGACAGGCCTTGTGTGATATGCGGAGGGGCGCACCCAGTGACAGAGTGCTCCCAGAGACAGGATCACTGCTTCCGTTGCGGTAAGCAGGGACACTTTCGCCGCAACTGCCCCTTGACCCCGGGAACAGCATCATCAACAGCTTCCACGCCTTCGCCGCAGTATGCGGGACGGGGGAAAGCTCCTATGGGATCAGCCACTAGACCCCCTGCACCACGACGAGAGGGAGAAAGGCAACCGCATCCGGGCGGGAGGGTGTATTCGATGACCCGCCAGGAGACGGACCCGCCGGAGGACGTTGTTGCAGGTATTACTTCAGTTTCAAATTTTCGTGCTAGAACTCTTTTTGATACCGGAGCAACCCACTCTTTCATATCTCGTGATTTTGTTTGTGCACATGGTTTTGGGGAGAGACCTCTCCGGAGTCTTTTGATGGTCTAAACCGCGGGTGGGCCTCTGGAGGCCGATAGCCTTGTGCCCTCCTGCCCGATAAGGCTAGGGAGGCTATCTTGCCCTTGGGGTTTTGTGGTAATCCCTCTAAAGAAGTACGACACGGTGCTAGGCATGGATTGGCTCACTAGGTACCAAGCAATAATCGATTGTGAGAAGCAGCAGGTGCGACTACAGGAACCGGGCTTCCCCGAACATGTGTACCTGGTCTGTAAGAGCACCTCTTTTCCAGCTGTCATCTCAGCAGCACGAGCCAGAAGGTTGGTGGAGGGAGGATGTGTGGCATACCTGGCCTCTGTAGATCTAGCCACTCGACCCTCCGCGACGCCCTCGGACATTCCGATAGTAAGGGAGTTCCCCGATGTCTTTTCGACGGAATTACTGAGAATGCCCCCCAAGCGAGAGGTTGTGTTCCCTATCGAGCTTCTACCGGGCACACAGCCTATCACGAAGGCGCCCTACAGAATGGCCTTCGCGGAACTGAAAGAGCTTAAGGCCCAACTCGAAGACCTCCTGGACAAAGGATTTATCAGGCCGAGCGTGTCACCATGGGGCACACCAGTACTCTTCGTGCGGAAGAAGGACGGAAGCCTGCGTCTATGCATCGACTACAGAGGGATAAACAAGGTTACGGTGAAGAACAAGTATCCCCTGCCCAGAATCGACGACCTCTTCGACCAGCTGCAGGAAGTGACAGTATTTTCAAAAATTGACCTACAGTCGGGCTATCACCAGCTCCGAGTTCGGAACGACGAAATTCCAAAAACCGCCTTCCGGACCCGGTACGGCCACTACGAGTTCACAGTTATGCTGTTCGGGCTTACGAATGCCCCCGCGGTATTTATGGATGATGAACAGAGTCTTCAGGCCCTTCCTAGACCGGTTCGTGGTGGTCTTCATCGACGACATCCTGATCTATTCATCTACCGACGAGGAACACGAGGACCACTTGCGAACCATCCTCCAGACTCTCAGGGATCAGAAGTTATTCGCTAAACTCAAGAAATGTGAATTCTGGCTTCGCGAAGTGGGATTTTTGGGGCACGTGATTTCGGCGGGGGGAATTGCAGTGGATCCCAAGAAGGTGGAGTCGGTGATCAACTAGCAGCCGCCGACTACAGTGACGGAGATCCGCAGTTTCTTAGGCCTGGAAGGTTATTACAGACTCTTCGTCGAGGGTTTCTCGAAGATTGCTGCCCCTCTGAATCAGTTGACCAGAAAAGGAGAAAAATTTGTGTGGACGGCTCAATGCCAGGAGAGCTTCGAAGAACTCAAGAAAAGGCTAACCAGGGCACCAGTACTTGTACTACCGACACCCGGAGAGGATTACGAAGTATACTGCGACGCATCACGGATCGGCCTTGGGGGTGTACTGATGCAACAAGGGAAGGCAATAGCCTATGCTTCCAGGCAACTGAAGGAATATAAAAAGAACTACCCGACACATGATCTAGAGCTAGCCGCACTTGTTTTTGTTTTAAAGCTTTGGAGGCACTACCTCTTTGGAGTCCACTGTGATGTATTCTCGGACCACCAAAGTCTTAAATACCTGTTCACCCAGAAGGAATTAAATTTGTGGCAAAGACGGTGGTTAGAGTTGCTGAAGGATTACGATCTATCGATTCAATACCACCCCGAGAAGGCAAATGTGGTAGCAGACGCTTTGAGCAGGAAGGGGCAATTGGAAGGGACGTCAGTAGGCGCGATCACTGAACAGGACAGCTTGATTGCGGAGTTCTCACGATTGAGGTTGGAGGTGGTACCAGCGGGAACGGTCGCGCGACTTTTGACCTTGATAGTCAAGCCTACGTTGTTCGAGAAAATCCGGGAGGGGCAACAGACCAATTCTCACTTATAGCTCGTCCGAGACAGGATTTCCCCGAACCAGGAGAGCGATTTTTCGGTGGGGGACGACGGCACCCTACATTTCCATGGGCGGATTTGCGTGCCCGATTCGTCGGAATTGAAGGAAGAGATCTTGTCAGAGGCACACCGCGCCCCCTATGCGGCGCATCTGCGAGGCACGAAGATGTACAGGGACCTCAAGCAGACCTTCTGGTGGCCTAAACTGAAGGGGGATGTGACACGACACGTAGCTCACTGTCTAGTCTGTCAGCAGATAAAGGCCGAACACCAGCGACCAACGGAAAAGCTGCAACCCCTACCTGTACCAGAGTGGAAGTGGGATCGGATTACCATAGATTTTGTCATCGGATTCCCACGTTCGCAACAGGGGCATGACGCAGTCTGGGTCATAGTGGACCGGTTAACCAAGTCAGCCCATTTTCTGCCTATTCATACGACCTGGACCCGAGATCGATTAGCTTAAACCTACATCAGCGAGATCGTGAGGTTGCACGGGGTGCCAGCATCGATCACATCCGATAGGGACACGCGATTCGTCTCGAACTTTTGGCAGAGTCTACAACGGGCTCTGGAGACCAAACTGCAGTTTAGCACAGCCTTCCACCCCCAGACGGACGGACAATCCGAGCGGGTGATACAGATTCTCGAGGACATGCTTCACGCCTGTGTGCTTGATTTGGGAGACGAATGGTCACGCTACCTACCCCTCGTGGAATTCGCCTACAACAACAGCTACCAGGCCAGCATACAGATGGCGCCATATGAAGCCTTATATGGGAGACGTTGTCGATCCCCGATCTGTTGGGACGATTTAGGGGAAAGGAAGTTCTTGGGACCAGACTTGGTAGAAGAGACTGAAGAGAAGGTACGCCTCATCAGACAGCGTTTACTGACCGCCCAAAGTCGACAAAAGAGCTACGCAGACCAAAGGTGCCGCGACTTGGAGTTTCAAGTGGGGGAGCACGTGTTACTACGAGTCTCACCATCCAAAGGAATTAAGCGGTTCGGGCTGAGGGGCAAGTTGAGCCCACGGTTTGTGGGACCATTTGAGATCTTGAAGCGCATCGGCCCGGTGGCTTACCGCCTAGCCCTACCGCCAAACCTCGACCGAATCCATGATGTGTTCCACGTTTCAATGCTCCGGAAATACCTCCCTGACCCATCGCATGTATTAGACGGCACTACTCTCGAACTTAAAGAGGACCTGAGCATCGAGGAAACACCTGTCACGCCCCGGGGGTAACCAGAACCCGGGCCCGCCAACAGATCCGCCGTGTACACAGAATTTTCCATGTACACGAAGCGCTGGTAACCTGCTCAGATAGATAATATACAGTAGAAGAGCATAACAGAGCTGAACTAATAGAACTAACAGTAATCTCAGACTGAAATAAACTGTAAACTGAAATAAAGTACAATATACTCCCAGCTCACCATAAATAATACAACCAGCTGGCCATAGCCAGACCCAAAAGTAAACTACTATAGTCTGAGATACAAAAGGGGAGTACAGTAAAAGTCTAGCTAAACTCTCGCTCGGGGTAGACGATCTAGCTAGTCGGCGATCCTCTTACCTCGATCTGCCGCTGAAGGCCCAGCAGCTCCCACAGTCGACTCTGCAAAACAAAGGGGGAAAAGAACAAGAAACAACAATGGGGGTGAGAACTACTAGATAAACCAGTAGCCTCCCCTAGTGGGTAAAACCTCTGATGCTGACGCACCCACTAGGAATAAAGAGGCAAAAAGGAAAGAACAGTGGTATGCAATAAAGACTGCTGAAAAGAAACTACCACTACTATGCCTCTAAATGCAGTGCCAAAAGATGACTGTATAGATGCAACTATAAAGCTGACTGCCCAAAGAAACCCAATCAAAGGGCCAGGAAATACTGGCACTGCCTGCTCTGTCATCACTCACAACTCACCAACTGACCGGCACCCATCACGGTCTAAAAGCCTACTCCGGAGTGGCACTCGAGGGGAGCGACCCACACGAGTAAAGTATCTCTGTATCAATCATCTCTGTAACCGATGTCTCACAATAGCAGGACTGGATCATGACCATGATCAAAGTGGGAATACTCCATCCACTAATGCAACCCCGATCCCCAATCTGGTGTGATAATAACACCCGGTCAACCGCCCAAAATCCGCGGTTACCGCTGAACCCATAGACCCCAATCTGATAAGGTAAAAACATCTGGTCAACCGCCTAACATCCGCGGTTGCCACTATGCCCCACAATCCCCTAAGACATGTCCAAACTGTCCCAAGCAATACTATCTCCAAAATCCCGATCAGACTCGAGCATCATGCATCGATAGAGAAGAATAACAATAACAGATGTTTTCTCCTAAGTCAAATCCCATAATATCGTGCTGCAATAAAATAGTGGCTTAACTAGTTGTCCAATGAGCATGCAAGTGTTCTCTTTTAAAAACATTTAGAAAGGAACTATTTTAAAAATATTGTTGGGTTACTAAATTGCATGCGGTTCACGATATAGCAATTGTCCAATTTTTCTTGTCCCAGATTTATCACATAGAAGCTACTAAATTAATTTAGGGGCCAAATGCAATAGGTTCATACACCACAAGTTATCTATCACATGTATAATTGGGAACTCTTTTATTCCTAGTGTGCAAATCAACAAAGAGGGATACGCAACCACCCACCTCGAAAAGCGTGCACAATGCACCCAGAAAATACCCGCTGTCCTCTAAACACACCGTCAGCTGTACACAAGTGTACACATAGTTTCCAAACACACATTTGCTGTTTTAAAATCAGCACGCAAAACGAGGAATTTCACCTCTGTCCCGAGCTCCTAAAATCCCAGAAAAATCACGGTTGCGTTCCTCGCGAAAAATCACCCAAAATCGACTCTTGAATCGCCTCGATCCGATATTCCTACGCGAAGTCAAAATAATCGTCGAAGAATCTGGAGAAACCATCAACACGAAAAACGAAGCCCTACCTCTTAGGAACACACTGGCGAAGAAATCGTCGGAATCGGACTTCTGTACTGCGCAGGGGACTCCTCGGACTGAAATGCGACGATAACGGGCCGAAATGGGGGAAAACCGAGGCACACTGTAAAATCCGGAACGCCGCTGTCGATCTTCCCAAAAATCTGGGAACGCACCACGAGGTAGAAAAATCAGTGAGGAAAAACTTCTCTAAAGACCTCTCTCCCATTCTCTCTCTATCTCTCGGAAAAAGCACAAGAGGAGAGGGGAGGGGGCCTATTTATAGGCCCAAAAACTTTTGGGAAAATTCCCACTGTGTCCCCACTTTCGGGCGCAGTGGGCCATTTCGGGCTGCTACAGTGCGGCCCGGCCCAAGGATTTCCGGGCGCGCTACAGTGCGGCCCAGCCCAACCCGGCCCGCACACGGGATCCAGCCCGTCCGACCGCCGTCCGACCCGGCCCAGGGCCCGCCACGTGTCCGCCAAACAGGCGGCAGCCGTGCGGGCCAACGGGACGCGCCACGTGTCCCCCTGATTGGCGGCGGGGTGGGTGGCGCCCGCCAATGGCGGGGCGCCACGTGGCGGCCGCCCCCCGCCCGCGGCCGCGGGCGCCGCCGCCACGTGCGCCCGCGTGCGCCCGCGTGCGTACGGCCGCGCGCGCCCGCGTGCACCCCGCGCACATGCGACCAGCCAACCCGGGGCCGCCACGTGGCGCGCCCCGGTGCACCGTGCACCGCGCCCAACCCCGCGCCTGCCCGGCCTGCCCGCGCTGCCCGCGCACCCTCCCGTGCGCCGCGCGCCCTGGACCGGACCAACCGGCGCCTGCCACGTGGCCCGCCGGTGCACCGTGCACCGGCGGCCCGTTCCGTGGACCGAGAGCCGTGCGCCGGCCCAATAAAGAGGCGCCACGTGTCCCGGCCGGTCCACAGATCCCCCCATGCACCATTTTGCGCAGAAAACTTCCGGGGGTCCGTTTTTGGGCATCCGGACTCCAAATTAAATAAGTAAATAGCCGTTTTCAAGCGTTTTTCCGCGCTGAATCCAAATACGGCCTCCGTTTAGCCTGATTCCACTCCTAAAATTCGGCAAAGTCAGCCGAAGGTCAGGCTTGCTTCCAAATCCACTCTAAGTCCAAACAACACATCCCTTTGACATGTTGGGGCCCAACACACCAACACTAGGTGTTCCACACCCCAAACAGGGGAAAACACAGGGGAAAAACTGGGACACTACATCCTCCCCCACTAACAAAAGTTTCGTCCTCGAAACTAAAATCATACCTCAATCCAGAGCCTCGAACAAGTAGGGGTAGGCGTCCATCATCTCTGACTCGGCTCCCACGTCGCCTCGCGCTCATCATGATTGCTCCAAAGGATCTTCACATAGGGAATGGTCCGATTGCGCAATTCTTTCACCTCCCGATCAAGAATCCGCACTGGGCGCTCCTCATATCTCAAATCCTCGCTGATCTCGAGGGGTGCAAAGTCGATGACGTGCGACGGGTCGAAGACGTACCTCCTCAGTGTGGAAACATGGAAAACATCGTGGACACCAGCCAGTCTCGGGGGAAGTGCAAGTCGATAAGCAACAGGCCCGATACGCTCCAACACCTCAAATGGTCCAATGTATCGGGGGCTGAGTTTCCCGCGAATGCCGAACCTCCTGATCCCCTTGGACGGCGAGACTTTCAGAAATACATGATCTCCAACCTGAAACTCTAAGTCTCGTCGCCGAACATCAGCATAACTCCTCTGTCGGCTCTGAGCGGTCTGAAGGTGCTGTCGAATCACCCGGACCTTCTCCTCTGCCTCTAGCAGTATATCTGGCCCCAAGGTCCGTCTCTCGCCTACGTCACTCCAATAAAGTGGTGATCGGCACTTGCGTCCATACAACGCTTCAAACGGAGCCATCTGTATGCTCGCTTGAAAGCTGTTGTTGTACGCAAACTCAACCAAGGATAAGTGCCGAATCCAACCTCCGCCGAAATCCAAGACGCAAGCCCTCAGCATGTCCTCCAAGATCTGTATGGTCCGCTCTGACTGCCCATCAGTCTGGGGATGAAAAGCTGTACTGAATCTGAGCTGAGTCCCCATCGCGGCCTGCAAACTCCCCCAAAAACGCGAGGCGAACCTCGGATCTCTATCTGACACAATGGAGGCGGGTACTCCATGCAACTCACAATCTCATCAAGGTATAACTGGGCTAGTCGATCGAGTGGCCAAGTAGTCTGCATAGGCAAAAAGTGCGCTGACTTAGTAAGTCGATCCACCACTACCCAGATAGCATCTGCTCCGCCCTGTGCCCTCGGCAATCCGACCACAAAATCCATTGTGATGTGGTCCCATTTCCACTCAGGAATTGGGAGACTTTGTAACTTGCCAGCTGGCACTCGATGCTCAGCTTTTACTTGCTGACAAGTCAAACACTGGGCCACAAATCTCCCGACATCCCTCTTCATGCCATTCCACCAAAAATGTGCCTTGAGGTCCTTATACATCTTAGTCCCCCCAGGATGAAGGGTATAAGGTGTATAATGGGCCTCTCTCAATATCTGCTCTCTGATCTCAGCATCCACTGGCACACATGCTCGGTCCCTGTACCTCAGTACTCCCGCAGCATCCACTGTAAAGTCCCCTGACTGATCACTCGGAAGCTGATCTCGAATCCTGGTCAAGTGGGGGTCCTCACTCTGTTTCTCCCTGATCCTGTCCAGCAGAGTGGGCTGCACGACTAATGACGTCAGTCTAGCAGAGACCCCAGGGGACACGACCTCTATCTCGAGCCGTCTCATCTCCTCCAATAGGGGCGCCTGGTCTGTGATCAACATAGACAAACTCTGACTGCTCTCCGGCTCAAAGCATCAGCGACCACGTTAGCCTTGCCTGGGTGGTAAAGGATATCCACATCATAATCCTTTAGTAGCTCTAACCACCTGCGCTGCCTCAAATTCAGCTCCTTCTGTGTGAACAGATACTTTAAGCTCTTGTGGTCGGTGTAGATCTCACAATGCTCCCCGTACAGGTAATGGCGCCAAAGCTTCAGTGCAAACACCACGGCAGCGAGCTCTAAGTCGTGGGTAGGGTAATTCTTCTCGTAATCCTTGAGCTGTCTCGATGCATAAGCAATTACCCTCCCATCCTGCATCAACACGCAACCCAGTCCACTGTGCGATGCGTCACTGTAGATCACATATCCTTTCCCCATAACAGGGAGGGAAAGGATAGGAGCAGTCATCAGTCTGTCCTTCAGCTCCTCGAAGCTCTTCTGGCAGTCCTCACTCCAGATAAACTTAACCCCTTTACGCGTCAACCGAGTGAGGGGTGTGGAAAGCTTCGCAAAGCCTTCCACAAACCGACGATAATAACCAGCTAATCCCATGAAGCTGCGCACCTCTGATACAGTCGTCGGTCGGGGCCAATCACGAACTGCCTCAATCTTCGCCGGGTCTACAGCTACACCGGCGGCGGAAATCACATGGCCCAAGAAGGCTACCTCCCGAATCCAAAACTCACACTTCGTCAGCTTGGCATACAACTTCTTCTCCCGTAGAAGTTGTAGCACAGTCCTCAAGTGCTCCATATGCTCGGCCTCGCTTCGGGAGTAAATCAGGATATCATCTATGAACACCACCACAAATCGATCCAGGAATGGCCGAAATATCCTGTTCATCAAGTCCATAAAGGCGGCAGGGGCATTAGTCAATCCAAACGGCATAACTGTAAACTCATAATGCCCGTACCGTGATCTGAAAGCAGTCTTAGGAATATCCTCGGCCTTCACCTTTAATTGGTGGTAACCAGACTGTAGATCAATCTTGGAAAAGACACAAGACCCTTGCAGCTGATCAAAGAGATCGTCGATACGCGGCAGAGGGTACTTGTTCTTGATGGTCACTTTATTCAGCTCCCTATAGTCCACACACAGTCTAAGTGACCCATCTTTCTTCTTCACGAATAGCACCGGTGCTCCCCAGGGCGACACACTGGGTCTAATGAAACCCTTGTCCATCAAGTCTTGCAACTGTGCTTTAAGCTCTCTCAGCTCAGCCGGTGCCATCCGGTAAGGAGCCTTAGAGATTGGCGCAGTTCCTGGAACTACGTCAATCACAAACTCAATCTCTCTGTCGGGCGGCATACAAGTCAGCTCAGGTGGAAACACATCCGGGAACTCGCGGACGATAGGGATATCCCCGAGTCCCGGTGCCGCCGTAGGCCCCTCTACAACACTAGCCAAAAAGGCTACACATCCTCGGTGAATCATCCGTCTCGCTCGGGAAGTCGAAACCATAGAGGCAAAGAAAGCGCTCTGACATCCCCGGTACACCAACACCTCCTGGTCTGGCTCTCTAAAAGTGACAGTCCTCTCGGCACAGTCAATAGTCGCAAAATACCGAGCCAGCCAGTCCATCCCGAGAATCACATCAAAATCCTGCAGCTGTCTCAAGACCAACAGGTCTGCTGGCATAATCCAGGACTCGATCTGCATCGGGCAGGACCAACAACACTCCTCCACGAGCAAAGTGTGATCGGGAATCTGTACCTCTCGTGCACGTGGCAAAAGTCCTACCTCTAACCCATGTAATGATGCAAAAGATCTACTAATGAAAGAATGCGATGCTCCAGTATCAAATAAGGTGCGAGTCCTAATGCCAGAAAGTAAAGTGATACCTGCCACCACATGGTCTGCTGCTGAAGAATCCTCTACCTGTGCAGCATACACTCGCCCACTCTGAGCTGGAGGGCGATAGTCGGTGGAATGGGAAGAAGATGGCCTGCTCGCTGGAGCATAAGGCCGCTGAGCCGTCGACCGCTGCTGCGATGATGCTGGGGCAGATGCTGAAGAAGGGGCGGCTGAGGTCGAAAAGGGGCACGCAGCTCGAATGTGCCCTGGCTGTCCACATCCGTAGCAACGACCCCACCGCTGGTCGCAGGTGCCGGGGAAGTGCGGACCTCCACAGAAAATACAACTGCTGGGAGCCCGTGTCTGTCGGGACTGCTGCTGCTGAGACTGTCGCTGTCGCTGTGGCTGCCGCTGAGATCCGCGCTGCGACGACTGCGATTTCTGCTGCTGCTGCTGCTGCTGCTGGGGCCTCTGGGATCCACCAGGCCCTCGCCGCTCCGAACGCCCACGGCCCTGAAACTGAGGCGGTGGCGGTCGGGGCGGCCTCCAAGTACTGGCCTGTCCCCCCTCATCCTGGGCTGGTCGCTTTCTGTCGGAGCCCTGAGCGACCGCAGCCCTCTGTCTGGCCACCACCTGATCACCTCTCTCCACCCACTGTGCATGCTCTGCGGCTGCATCCAGAGTCTGAAATCTCTGAGCATGCACCAGGGTGTAAATCTCTGGACGAAGGCCTCCCTCGAACATCTCAACCTGGTGCGGCCCGTCACGAGCGACGAAGGGCACGCAGTTCAACAACTCCATGAACTCCTGGAAATAGGCATGGGCCGATCGCTCGCCCTGCTGCAGGTTCTTCAGATCGTCCTCCAACTTCTTCTTCACACTGGTCGAAAAATAGGTGTCCAGCACCAACCGCCGGAACTCCTCCCAGGGCAGCTGCCGAGAAATCCGGAACTCCGGTGGCTCCACCCGCTGCCACCAAAAATCAGCATCCCCGTCCAAACAGTGCACCGCCATGTGCACTCGATACTTCGGGTCGATGAAGAAATCCCGAAAAAGCTTCTCCATCGCAGAAAGCCATTTCCCAACAGCCGAGGGCGGGGCATCCCGCCCTGAGAATCTAGGTGGTCCCCGCTTAACAAACTGGGCGAGTTTGTCAGCAAAATCTCGCTCCTCCTCCGCAGTCAAAGGCTGAATAGCTCCAGGAGCCCCGCTACTCGAAGATGGCGCTGACGGCACAAAAGGGGCAACAGGAGGCACAAAGGCCTCAGGAACAGCTGGGGGTGGTGTCTCTCTCTGCGCGAGCAGCTGATCAATCCTCTGCTGCTGCTGACGATGGCTCTCCGCCAATTGGGCCATCATGGCCCGCAGCTCACCAATCTCAGTGGATCCCGTCTGCTCCGGCTCAACAGGGGGTGTAGGGGCACCCAGAGCGGGAATCCGACGTCGGGGAGGCATCCTGCCACAAGAAAACACGAATCAGTAACATAACCCCACACGACCCAATCTAGCGAAAGTCAAAGACATCCCCCAATTTCTGCGACTTTATGTTGTCTGCAGCCAACATAACGGTCCACCAGAAATTGGGTATGTCGATCCCTCTTCACTCACTGGAAGAGTCCAATAAATAAATCAACGACTTTCGCGAAGTGTCACGCCTCTCACGCCCTATCATCCTAGGGTCTGCCAAAAGCCTAGGGTTTCCTAAGTCCCAACTGACCTATCCCTAAGCTCTGATACCAACTTAATCTGTCACGCCCCGGGGTAACCAGAACCCGGGCCCGCCAACAGATCCGCCGTGCACACAGAATTTTCCATGTACACGAAGCGCTGGTAACCTGCTCAGATAGATAATATACAATAGAAGAGCATAACAGAGCTGAACTAATAGAACTAACAGTAATCTCAGACTGAAATAAACTGTAAACTGAAAAAAAGTACAATATACTCCCAGCTCACCATAAATAATACAACCAGCTGGCCACAGCCAGACCCAAAAGTAAACTACTAAAGTCTGAGATACAAAAGGGGAGTACAGTAATAGTCTAGCTAAACTCTCGCTCGGGGTAGACGATCTAGCTAGTCGGCGATCCTCTTACCTCGATCTGCTGCTGAAGGCCCAGCAGCTCCCACAGTCGACTCTGCAAAACAAAGGGGAAAAAGAACAAGAAACAACAATGGGGGTGAGAACTACTAGATAAACCAGTAGCCTCCCCTAGTGGGTAAAACCTCTGATGCTGACGCACCCACTAGGAATAAAGAGGCAAAAAGGAAAGAACAGTGGTATGCAATAAAGACTGCTGAAAAGAAACTACCACTACTATGCCTCTAAATGCAGTGCCAAAAGATGACTGTATAGATGCAACTATAAAGCTGACTGCCCAAAGAAACCCAATCAGTGGGCCAGGAAATACTGGCACTGCCTGCTCTGTCATCACTCACAACTCACCAACTGACCGGCACCCATCACGGTCTAAAAGCCTACTCCGGAGTGGCACTCGAGGGGAGCGACCCACACGAGTAAAGTATCTCTGTATCAATCATCTCTGTAACCGATGTCTCACAATAGCAGGACTGGATCATGACCATGATCAAAGTGGGAATACTCCATCCACTAATGCAACCCCGATCCCCAATCTGATGTGATAATAACACCCGGTCAACCGCCCAAAATCCGCGGTTACCGATGAACCCATAGACCCCAATCTGATAAGGTAAAAACATCTGGTCAACCGCCTAACATCCGCGGTTGCCACTATGCCCCACAATCCCCTAAGACATGTCCAAACTGTCCCAAGCAATACTATCTCCAAAATCCCGATCAGACTCGAGCATCATGCATCGATAGAGAAGAATAACAATAACAGATGTTTTCTCCTAAGTCAAGTCCCATAATATCGTGCTGCAATAAAAAAGTGGCTTAACTAGTTGTCCAATGAGCATGCAAGTGTTCTCTTTTAAAAACATTTAGAAAGAAACTATTTTAAAATATTGTTGGGTTACTAAATTGCATGCGGTTCACGATATAGCAATTGTCCAATTTTCCTTGTCCCAGATTTATCACATAGAGCTACTAATTAATTTAGGGGCCAATACAATAGGTTTATATATCACAAGTTATCTATCACATGCATAGTTGGGAAACTCTTTTATTCCTAGTGTGCAAATCAACAAAGAGGGATACGCAACCACCCACCTCGAAAAGCGTGCACGATGTACCAGATACCAATATCCGCTGTCCCTAAACACACGTCAGCACGCAAAACAATTTCACCTCTGTCCCGAGCTCCTAAAATCTCAGAAAAATCACGGTTGCGTTCCTCGCGAAAAATCACCCAAAATCGACTCTTGAATCACCCCGATCCGATATTCCTACGCGGAGAAATAATTCGTCGAAGTCGCCGCTGTTAGGACACAACCTGGCGCAGAAATCGTTCGGAATCGGACCTCTGTACTGCGCAGGGGACTCCTCGGACTGAAATGCGACGATAACGGGCCGAATGGGGGAAACCGAGGCACACTGTAAAATCCGGAACGCCGCTGTCGATCTTCCCGAAATCTGGGAACGCACCACGAGGTAGAAAAATGAGAGAGGAAAACTTCTCTAAAGGTCCCTCCCTCCCATTCTCTCTCTTTCTCTCGGAAAAAGCCCAAGAGGAGAGGGGAGGGGGCCTTTAAATAGGCCCAACAAAACAATTGGAGAAAATCCCCACTGTGTCCCCACTTTCGGGCGCAGTGGGGATTTCGGGCTGCTACAGTGCGCCCGGCCCGCCATTTTCCGGGCGGCTACAGTGCGGCCCAGCCCAACCCGGGCCGCACACGGGATCCCATCCCGTCCGACCATCCGTCCACCCGGCCCTGGGCCCGCCACGTGTCCGCCAAACAGGCGGCAGCCGTGCGGGCCCCGGGACGCGCCACGCGTCCCCCTGCGGGGCGGGGTGGGTGGCGCCCGCCAATGGCGGGGCGCCACGTGGCGCCCGCTTCCCGCCCGACACGCCCGCCGGGCGCCGCCTGCGCACCTGCGCCGCGCGTGCGTACGCCGCGTGCGTACGGCCGCAGGTGCGCGCCCGCGGTGCACCCCGCGCACATGCGCAACCAACCCGGGGCCGCCACGTGGCGCGCCCCGGTGCACCGTGCACCGCGCCCACCCCGCGCCTGCCCGGCCTGCCCGCGCTGCCCGCGCACCCTCCCGTGCGCCGCGCGCCCTGGACCGGACCAACGGGCGCCTGCCACGTGGCCCGCCGGTGCACCGTGCACCGGCGGCCCGCTCCGTGGACCGAGAGCCGTGCGCCGGCCCAATAAGGAGGCCCACGTGTCCCCGGCCGGTCCACAGATCCCCCCCATGCACCATTTTGCGCAGAAAACTTCCGGGGGTCCGTTTTTGGGCATCCGGACTCCAAAATAAATAAGTAAATAGCCGTTTTCAAGCGTTTTTCCGCCCTGAATCCAAATACGGCCTCGTTTAGCCTGAGTCCACTCCTAAACTTTGGCAACAAGTCAGCCGAAGGTCAGGCTTTCTTCCAATCCACTCTAAGCCCAAACAACACATCCCTTTGA
Source organism: Tillandsia fasciculata (assembly GCA_029168755.2). Classification (NCBI taxonomy): domain Eukaryota; kingdom Viridiplantae; phylum Streptophyta; class Magnoliopsida; order Poales; family Bromeliaceae; genus Tillandsia; species Tillandsia fasciculata. The sequence continues at coordinate 6,964,207 of CM054951.1, read as the reverse complement.
CATGTTGGGGCCCAACACACCATCACTAGGTGTTCCACACCCCAAACAAGGGGGAAAGAACACAGGGGAAACTGGGACACTACCTCACTCTGTTTCCTCCCTATCCTGTCCAGACGGTGGGCTGCACGACTAACGACGGTCAATTCTAGCAGAGACCCCAGGGGACCCCAACCTCAAGCTCAGAGCCGTCTCATCTCCCTCCAATAGGGGAGCCTGGTGTCCTTGTCATCAACATAGACAAATCCGACTGCTCCTCCGTCTCAAGCATCAGCGCCACTTAGCCTTGGCCCTTGGTGGTAAGGATATCCACATGCATAGCCTTTAGTAGCTCTAACCACCTGCGCTGTCTCAAATTAAGCTCCT
>CM054951.1:6925163-6963744 GCA_029168755.2 Tillandsia fasciculata | reverse complement strand
AAAGTCCAAGAAAGGCAAGGGATTTCTCAAGCAACATTCAAGAAAGCAAGAGAACTTCTCAAAGGATAAGAAAAGTTCTGAGGGACAAGTTCAGTGTTTCAAATGTCGAGGCTACGGCCACATAGCAACGGAATGTCCCAACAAGAATCCGGCAAAGAAGAAAGCGATGCAAGTCGTTACTTGGGATGACAACTCCACGTCAAATGAGTCATCCTCAAGTGATGAAGAAGACAACGCGACAGCTTTCCACGCGTCCACTACATCTTCTCCCTTCATGTGCTTAATGGCAAGTACATCCGACTCACTGTCCAACTCCACTGTTGAAAAGATTGCAACGGACGATGAATCAGATGATTCGGAAGGTGAAGATTTTGCTTTAGCCTACCATAACTTTTGAGGGATTCAAAGAAACTGGCTAAGCAAAACAAGGGGTTGAAAGAGAGATTACAGGATCTTGAAGATGAAGTAAAAAGAGTAACCTCTATCTCAACCGATCTTGAAGTGGAAAGGGACAATCTGATTAAGACAAATGTTTCCCTTCAAGAGTCCAATGAGCATTTCGAGAAGAATTATGGATATGGTGAACAAAGCGAATTACTTCTTGAAGCTCAACGGCGAGGCTCGACAGGAAAAATTGGAAATGACGGAGACCATACGCCAACTAAAGGATGACTTACAGAGATTTTCTTCTGGAAGGAGTAAGTTGGACAGACTTCTTGGTCTCGGTCAAAGAAACAAGTTCGGCCTCGGATACACTCAAACTGGAGACATTCCAAGTTCGAGTGGTACAGTATTTGTGCCTCAGTCGGTATCTCCTCCTCCGACACCGGTGTTCACGACAAGCAACGACAACGAACCTACTACATCTCTTCGGAATCGACAAGATCAAGGTATGTTTTCGTTGTGGCATTTCAGGGCACATAAGAAGAAATTGCAAGACTGGAGCCAAACGCACACCTCAAGACATCTTGCAATGACTACCAAAAGGGCTATTCCTCGGAAACACTCCAAAATTGAAGGAAAAGAGCCTTGGTAGTACACCGCTCAAGACGACATCATCAAGGAGCAGCAATTCTTCAAGCAAGACGCTCTCACCTAGGAAATCAACTTCACGACCATTACCGACGCACTCCAAAAAGGTTTGGGTGCGCAAAGGTGAAATCTTTCCCTGTCTTGCTACCAATGTTTCCTTGCATGCATATGATAGTTCGTCTTGGTACCTGGATAGCGGGTGTTCCCGTCATATGACCGGCGATAAAAACTGTTTTCAAACATTTGAGAAAAACTCCGGAGGACTTGTTGTTTTCGGAGATGGTCGGTCTTCCAAAATTGTTGGAAAGGGAACGGTAGCTATTCCAGATGGCCCGGTTCTAGATAATGTATTATTTGTTCATGGCCTTAAGACTAACCTCATAAGCATAAGTCAACTGTGTGATAGTGGTTATTCAGTTAATTTTTCATCTGATAAATGCACTGTAACTGACATGAACCATGCTTTCTTTTTAAAGGGGGTTAGATCAGAAAACAATGTTATGTAGTTCCTTCTAAGATTTCTGAAAAATGTAACCTAGCATCTTTGAAAAATGAAACACTTTGGCATGAAAGGCTAGGTCACATAAACTTTAAGGAACTTGCTAGAATTTCAAATAAAGATGTGGTCAAGGGGGTTCCAAACTTTCTTTTGAACAAAACCTTGTGTGTGGCGGTTGCCAAAAGGGAAAACAGTCTAGGACTGCACACAAGAATTTGAACCACATAGGTACAAAACGGCCTTTGGAACTTTTGCATATGGACTTAATGGGGCCAACTCGTCAACCATCTCTGGGAGGTAAATGGTATATTTTCTTGTTGGTTGATGATTTTTCTAGATATACTTGGGTAGCCTTTCTAAAAGAAAAAGCTGATACCTTTGATTCTTTTCTCGAAATCTGCAATCGTATTATGATAGAAAAGAATGAAAGGATTACTCGAGTTAGGAGTGATAGAGGTGGGGAATTCATAAATTCCAAATTCATTGATTTTTGTTTCTAATGGCATTAAACATGAATTCTCCGCACCTTACACACCTCAACAAAATGGTGTAGTCGAGCGCAAAAACAGGGTCGTACAGGAAATGGCACGTGTTATGCTTCACAGCCGGAACTTACCTTTATATTTTTGGGCTGAAGCGGTGAACACTGCTGTCTATGTTATCAATCGAGTGTATTTGCGCCCGGGGACTTTGAATACACCATATGAACTTTGGTTTTGTAGAAAACCTAACATCAAATATTTTCGCATCTTTGGGAGTCGGTGTTTTATTTTACGTGATCGCGAAAATCTTGGAAAATTTGACTCTCGAAGTGACGAAGGGATTTTCTTAGGTTATTCTACAAACAGCAGAGCATATCGAGTTTTTAACTTAGAATCTAAGACGATCGTAGAATCGATAAATGTTAAGGTAGATGAAGCTTTTCATTTTGAATCTGAAAAATCTACCCTCGATATCTCTCTTGATGATGATACACCTGCTAATGCATCTTCTTCTAACAATTCTTTCGATAATAATGTTGATGCATCTAACGGTTCTTCAAGCTTATCTGATGTGCAGGAATCATCTCGTGTACCTCCGCCTACTCCTCTACCTCAAACGTTACGCATCTCCAAGGATCACCCTGAATCGAACATAATTGGAGATCCACAAGAAGGAGTTAGAACACGGAGACAATTGGTTTGCGGATTTGCATGCTATGTATCTCAAATCGAACCAAAGAATGTTGATGAAGCTCTCCAAGATGATTATTGGATTAAAGCAATGCAGGAAGAGCTCCATCAATTCGAGCGAAACAAAGTCTGGGAATGACGAAGCCTCCGAAGCAACACAATGTGATAGGTACCAAATGGATCTTCAAGAACAAGAAAAACGAAGAAGGTACTATCATCAGGAACAAAGCAAGGTTAGTTGCTCAAGGCTACTCTCAAGTAGAAGGTATAGACTTTGATGAAACCTTCGCCCCTGTAGCTAGACTCGAGTCCATTCGTATATTGTTTGCGATTGCTTGTCATTTTAAAATCAATTATTTCAAATGGACGTTAAGAGCGCCTTTTTAAATGGATTTTTAAATGAGGAAGTTTATGTAGCTCAACCGAAAGGTTTTGTGGATCATAAACTACCTAACCATGTTTTTCGTTGAAAAAGGCTCTTTACGGTCTGAAACAAGCACCGCGAGCATGGTACGAAAGGTTGACAAAGCACCTTTTGGAAAAGGGCTACACTCGAGGGGGAGCTGACAGGACTCTCTTTGTGAAGCATTATCAAAACAATTTCATAGTTGCTCAAATCTATGTCGATGACATTGTTTTTGGAGCAACAAGAGATAATGATGCTTCTAAATTCGCGGAGACCATGGAAAGCGAATTTGAGATGTCCATGATGGGCGAATTGAATTATTTTCTTGGATTACAAGTTAAACAAAACGATGAAGGAATTCACTTGTGTCAATCCAAGTATGCACTGGAGTTGGTCAAAAAGTTTGATCTTGAAAATTCTAAGATTTTCCAACTCCAATGGGAACTAGCCATAAGGGACTTGGAAGTGAATCACAAAGTGAGAATGTAGACGAGAAACTGTACCGCAGTATGATTGGAAGTCTACTATATCTCACGGCTAGTCGCCCGGATATATCCTTCAGTGTTGGGATTTGTGCGAGATATCAATCAGCACCGAAGGAGGTTCACCTGAAAGCGGTGAAACGGATCATCCGGTATATCAAAGGTACAATCAATTTCGGAATTTGGTATCCTATGGGAACGACTTTGGATATTGTTGGATACTCAGATGCCGATTGGGCTGGATCGGTGGATGACCGGAAAAGCACGAGTGGTGCATGCTTCTATCTTGGCCACTGCCTTGTTGCATGGCACAGTAAAAACAGAACTGCATAGCACTCTCGACTGCCGAAGCGGAGTACATTTCTGCAGGAAGTTGTTCAACCCAATTGATTTGGATGAAGAGCGTGTTGAGCGATTTCCGAATTTCAACATCTTCGGTAACCATTTTATGTGACAACACTAGTGCTATTAACATTTCTAAAAACCCTGTGTTGCACTCTAGAACAAAACATATTGAACTTAGATATCATTTTCTTAGAGAGCTAGTTGAATCAAACATTCTTCAACTGTCATATATTTCAACTGAGGATCAATTAGCCGACATCTTAACAAAACCTTTGGATCAAAAACGTTTTATTCACTTGCGTAAAGCAATTGGCATGCTTTCTTTGAAATAACCTTTTTGAGACCTTTGCTTAGATTAGGTTTTGTTTTTGTTCTTGTTTTTGTTTTGTTCTTTATCTATGTTCTGTACATAGCACACTAATTGAGCATAAATCATAATTGACTTTATTTGCATCCTTTTATGCATTTAGAAATTTATTATGCTTTTGATGTCATAATATTTCAATGTTGCAATGATCATTTACGTTAATTAAACCATCTTTCTGTGATCAAAGTCAATTTCTCTCTCACTGATCTCTTGGTATAGTCATTATCATATTTGATTGCTTAGTCGAGTATGAATTCGAGATCAATGGTTTGGTTGAATACTTTATATATTAAATAATTGATAGCCAATTGAGGGGGAGTCAATGAAATGTGAAATGCTCAAAAGATGTGGAAAGAGTTACATCCCAATGAGGAGTGTGAAAACTACCACCACATGGAGAAAATGAAAGAAAAAGATACTCCATGAATGAAAAGCAAACTTTTGTTTGAAAATTGTTGATGAAACTCATATTGAAATACTTGACTCAGTCGTATTTCATGGTTGGTATAAGGTGGGATTTTTGATTTAAGATGCTCAAAGAGCCACTCCTTCAACAGATTGTCTAGATATATTATCTAACTTATCTGGGATTTCAAACATCTATTGATCTTGGTACTTCATTTTCTTTACTGAAATTGATGATTTGATAAAGACATTACACATAGGATCAGGATAGATGTAATTGAAGTTGTTCAACTTTAAGTGTTTTAACTTTCGTAAATCTTCGTTTCATTTTTGGATATTTTTGATAGATTTTTCATAATCTATTTCTTGTTGTATGAAACGATGTCATTTGTTTAAAGTTGACATGATAAAGTGCTTACATACTTTTTCTGGATTTTATGTATTTTTCTTAATTTTTCTGAAGAAAAAGGTGTAGCCGATCCGGATCGTGGCAAGTGATCCGGATCCCGAACGCAGGATTTTTCCTGCGGGTGGCCGATCCGGATCACATTCTCGGCCGATCCGGATCACGGCTAGGGTTCTATATAGAAACTTTCAGATTCGAGATTTCTTTACCCTAATTTCTGGTTTTCAAGCTTCTAGAGTTTCTCTCTCTAGATTTCTTGCTTCCTGGTGCTTCAAAACTCAAAGTTCTTCGGATTCAAGTAAGTTTTCATGATCAAAACTCGGTTTTTCACAGTTTTTCTGTTTTTTCATCAAACGTGAGTTGAAAAGTTGGATTTTTTTCGTTTGTGAATGGTTTTTGATCAAATTTCTTTTGAAATAAGAACTCTGGGTCAATTAGTTTTGCTTTTATGCTGGGATTTCACTTGATTAACGAGTTTTTAGGCTTCGATTTCTAAAAATTCGGTTTTAGGGCATAAAAGAGGAATTTTTGTAAATCATGGATTTGATCTATTTTTAAAATTCTTTTTGGAAAACTAATTTGATTCTTGGCTTCTCTATATGATTATGATTGTCTAGGTACAATTTTTCAAATTTTTCAAAATTGACGATTTTTCATATGTTCTTGAGTTGGTCTTCACAGGACACTTTCTTAAACTCAAAGCACTAGATCAATGGCATTCTCCTGGTTGATTCTGCTACTGGTCACGATGGTACTCACTCGACCAACCAACAATTGAAGCGCGCCAAGAAAGTTCAACGAAAGGAGAAGTGGAAGTTATAAGTGACACTGAACTTGAAAAGAACCCTGATGAAGTACACTGGGATATGCTGACTGATGATGATGATGATGAGGTATTGCCTTCAAAATCTAACCGAAAAGGGAAAGCACCAATGAATACTGGGAATGCTCCTATGTCTACTCCAATTATCTCTTTCAAACGGAAACGACTTGCTAGACGTTATGGATTAAGACGAGACACTAACATTGATGCACCAATAGCTCCTGACTCTCCGCCACGTGTTGAAGAGGTAGTCGTTAATTCTGACCGTCTTCGAGCTTTTGAACGACGTGAATGCATCGGAGAACGTCATGTCAACATTGAAGCCCTTCGCAATCATTCACCAGAATTTGGAAGATTGATTGAACAAGCTTCTCTTCTTCAAGTCTGCCGTTTTCCTGAACTTCTCGGATATTGTTTGTATCGTGTGAGAACTTTCTACACGAATGCAGACATCTTCAGGAGATGAAAATGGGTCTATGAATTTCATACAAATGTCCAAGGAATGAAGATTAAGATCACACCGCAGTTGATTGGTGAGGTCTTGGAATGGAATCGAGCACATCGGGGATTAACTTTTTGAAAGGAAAAAGTTTGACAAAGAATTGTGGCAAACTGTGATCGACAAGATTTGTCTGGAAGGAACCAAATCAGCTGATGGTAAGGTGTAAGGTCAAAGTATCTACGACTGGAGTACCGATTTCTAAACTTCATCACGTGCTACAACATTTTGCCAACATGCAGACCAAGGTTGTGAGATGGGAGCGACTGCTATTCCTATATCTCATAGGACATCCCTCTGAGGCTACTGGATTGAACTTGAATATCCCCTATATAATTTGGAATAGAATGTCAAGGTACATTGTGCATCCTCATCCGTCTGAGCGACTTCCGTTTCCTCTACTCATCATGAGGATCTTACAAAAGTTTGAATTGATGTAAGCTCGACATCATATCAGCACAGTTGCGGGATGATAGATGAATCAACGATTGTGAAGTCACTTCACAAATTACCTCATGTTACTGACAAGAAACCTTGTGATGGCACCTCGGCCTCACCGTCTGAGCAAGAACCCGGCGAGACTGATGAAGCCTCACTAACTTCGATCTTCAAGTTGCAACAACGACTATCTGTCAAGCAAGAACAGATCTTGAAGGAACAGCAAAGACTTTGCAATGAGCTTGAAATCGTCACGGCAGCTCACATTACCTTCACTAAAAAGGTCAACTCTATGACAAGCGGATGACAAAGATGTTCTATAAATTGGGTTGCACGAGCTCTGACGACTCGGATTCTGACGAATGACCTTTTTTTTTTCTTCTCTTTTTGTGCAGGATTTTGATTTAGTTTAGTTTTATACTTACTTATTTTAGTTTGTGCATATCTTTAGATTATGAACTTTTGTTTTTAACTCTCCTTACATATTGTAGCTCATGCTACGTTTTGGCTTTGTTTTGTGACAAAAAGGGGGAGAGAGGAGAGAGTTTTCGAGAACAATGAACAATGAATGAACAATGATTGTGAATATCAAGGTAAGTATGAATCTCAACTCAACTTTGGTTTTCTTTTGTGATTGTGACATGCTTCTATACTAACTATTCGACTAACTATTTGGGCATGTAATATGACTAACAAGTTGATGTTGGACTAACATACTTTGACATTTGGTTTTCAACTGCTTAGAAGATATGTTGGTTTTAACTATGTTTCTTTCACATATCTGATTCTTTTAAATGTCATGATGAGATCAAACTCTATCTCTGTACTTGGTTTTTTATGTTCCAATTCTTGAGGTATCTAACGAATTTGTTTGTCAAGAATGTTTTCTGTGTGCAGAGGTTACAGATGTCTAAGTCTAGAGTCTGTCTTAGGAGTTTATCTCATGTTTTTAATTTCTGGAACTCTTTTGTAAATTTTTGTTGTATGGTGATAGCAACAAAAATATCTTTTTGAATTTTCTTTGTGGATCTGTGTTTTGTCACGAAACCGCCAAAGGGGGAGATTGTTACGGAATTTGAGTTGGCGTATTTCGTGAATGTTTAAGTCTTGAAGATTGAAGATGAAGAAACTTTGGATCATATACCTCAATCTCAAGAAAGAAGAATTCAAAAGGATCAGGTACGTTTAACTAAATAATTTTGATGATCCGAATACTTCTTATAGTGTAGAAACACCTGGAAGAGGTTTTAATTGCTTATTCATCAAAAACTGGACATGGGACATGTTCAGGATCCGGATCGTGGCTTTCAATCCGGATCCCGAAAGGTGTTCGTTCATACATTGCTGCAATCCGGATCACAGCTTGGGCAGTCCGGATCCCGAATGGGGTGTTTTGTGAAAATGTATGAACGATCCGGATCGTGGATTATGATCCGGATCCCGAACAGGCGATTTTCTGGAAACTGCATTCTGTGCGTCTGCGATCCGGATCGTGGCTTATGCAATCCGGATCGCCGTCGGTAAAACTTTCCAGAAAAGTTTGTTTTTGATCCGAATATTCTTCCTAGGGTTTCTAACCTATAAATAGCCCTTCTATTTCATTTCTAGGGCATCCGAAAATAGAGCCGTCATTTTCAAATATCATTTTATACGGCCTTAGATCCACATATAGAGAAGAACGGAAATCATTAGATCTATTCTAATGGTTCTTCATCTATATTGATTAGTTTGATTCTAGGTTTTCATACTCATATCTTGAGTTGAATCAAACTAATGAATACTTAGATGGTATTTCCGATCTACTCTTGATCTAAGTATTCGGCGGATCATCACCACCCAAACAAACAACGATTTACCCCAAAATCGGCGCGTGGACTCGCGTGGCCTTGTGGATTCAAGGTGTTATCGCTCTCGTGGATTCGGAGCGAGGTGCGTTCGTGGATTCGAAGCGTACCATTGGGTGAAGACCGTGGATTCGGTCGGACGTCGTGGACTCGACGTTGGACGCTGTGGATTCAGCGTTGGGCGCGGATCGTGGATTCGAGAAGCGTCGTGGAGCGAGCGGAGAAGATCTACTAGGGCGTATGGTAAAAGGTTGAGTCGTCTGTGAGTACGTTATATCACCTTGTACGTGTGTTAACTCTAGTGGATTTCGCCGTGTTATCGGTCCCGTGGTTTTTTACTCCGGTTTGGAGTTTTTCCACGTAAAAATCTTGTGTGTTCTTTTATTTTTCCGCATTGGGTTTTATCGCACAATGATTTTTTGAGTGTTTATTGTTTACACCTATTCACCCCCCTCTAGGTGTTTTTTCCCCTATTAGATCCTTATTAACCTAAACCCAACAAGTGGTATCAGAGAAATAGGGTTGTAAACAATGGTTGAAGGTGGAGACACCGACCCCCTTTCTCTTGGAAGTGGGTGGAGTACGATGAGAAGCTGTTCGAGGACTTGCTGATTGAAGAGTACGAGCGGGTTCCCCTGGCGGTCCACTTCCTCGAGGGGAACGCCCGCATGTGGTGGAAGACGGTGCGCCCTGATTCCTCAAAGGGCACCGTCCTCCCATCGTGGACAACTTTCAAGCAGGAGCTGTTCGGGGCGTTCTTCTCTAACAGCGTCAAGCGAAAGTTGGAGGATGACTTAACCACATCAGCAGGGGAGCTGAACAGTCATGGAGTATCAGCGAGAGTTCGTGAGACTGGCCACTGCGTCCCCCTTCATTATAAGGGAGAGTCTCACAAGGCTCAGCTCTTCGTGGACGGGTTGCGCAACGACATAATCCAGGTGGTGCAAGCGGCAGACTTACACACCTTCCAGAAGGTGGTCGACAGGGCCACGATCGTGGAGCGCGGTTTCGCTGTTACGCGCCCCGAAGGGAGGGCCCTACCCAGCAAGAGGACAAGAAGCGACCTCAACAGTACTCCGGGGAGGCTCTTCCAGCGGGAGTCGACCCTCTAAGCGGTGGAGACCACAGCAGGGAGCCAGGAGCGCACCAACGGGAGGACCGAGGCCGGCGGACAGGCCTTGTGTGATATGCTGAGGGCGCACCCAGTGACAGAGTGCTCCCAGAGACAGATCACTGCTTCCGTTGCGGCAAGCAGGGACACTTTCGCCGCAACTGCCCCTTGACCCCGGGAACAGCATCATCAACAGCTTCCACGCCTTCGCCGCAGTATGCGGGACGGGGGAAAGCTCCTATGGGATCAGCCACTAGACCCCCTGCACCACGACGAGAGGGAGAAAGGCAACCGCATCCGGGCGGGAGGGTGTATTCGATGACCCGCCAGGAGACGGACCCGCCGGAGGACGTTGTTGCAGGTATTACTTCAGTTTCAAATTTTCGTGCTAGAACTCTTTTTGATACCGGAGCAACCCACTCTTTCATATCTCGTGATTTTGTTTGTGCACATGGTTTTGGGGAGAGACCTCTCCGGAGTCTTTTGATGGTCTAAACCGCGGGTGGGCCTCTGGAGGCCGATAGCCTTGTGCCCTCCTGCCCGATAAGGCTAGGAGGCTATCTTGCCCTTGGGGTTTTTGTGGTAATCCCTCTAAAGAAGTACGACACGGTGCTAGGCATGGATTGGCTCACTAGGTACCAAGCAATAATCGACTGTGAGAAGCAGCAGGTGCGACTACAGGAACCGGGCTTTCCCCGAACATGTGTACCTGGTCTGTAAGAGCACCTCTTTTCCAGCTGTCATCTCAGCAGCACGAGCCAGAAGGTTGGTGGAGGGAGGATGTGTGGCATACCTGGCCTCTGTAGATCTAGCCACTCGACCCTCCGCGACGCCCTCGGACATTCCGGTAGTAAGGGAGTTCCCCGATGTCTTTCCGACGGAATTACTGAGAATGCCCCCCAAGCGAGAGGTTGTGTTCCCTATCGAGCTTCTACCGGGCACACAGCCTATCACGAAGGCGCCCTACAGAATGGCCTTCGCGGAACTGAAAGAGCTTAAGGCCCAACTCGAAGACCTCCTGGACAAAGGATTTATCAGGCCGAGCGTGTCACCATGGGCACACCAGTACTCTTCGTGCGGAAGAAGGACGGAAGCCTGCGTCTATGCATCGACTACAGAGGGATAAACAAGGTTACGGTGAAGAACAGTATCCCCTGCCCAGAATCGACGACCTCTTCGACCAGCTACAGGAAGTGACAGTATTTTCAAAAATTGACCTACAGTCGGGCTATCACCAGCTCCGAGTTCGGAACGACGAAATTCCAAAAACTGCCTTCCGGACCCGGTACGGCCACTACGAGTTCACAGTTATGCTGTTCGGGCTTACGAATGCCCCCGCGGTATTTATGGATGATGAACAGAGTCTTCAGGCCCTTCCTAGACCGGTTCGTGGTGGTCTTCATCGACGACATCCTGATCTATTCATCTACCGACGAGGAACACGAGGACCACTTGCGAACCATCCTCCAGACTCTCAGGGATCAGAAGTTATTCGCTAAACTCAAGAAATGTGAATTCTGGCTTCGCGAAGTGGGATTTTTGGGGCACGTGATTTCGGCGGGGGGAATTGCAGTGGATCCCAAGAAGGTGGAGTCGGTGATCAACTAGTGTCACGCCCCGGGGGTTTTAATTTTTGCGGAAACGGTACACGAAGGTAAGCGTAAGGTGCGTACAAAATTTTTTTCTTTAAAACCTCCTTCCCCGGCGCGTGCCCAGACCCGCCACATATACAGATTTACTCGAAAATCGGGCAGAGTCTCCTCTGTATATGCACGGCGTCGCGGCTATTACCACCGTCAAACACAAGCAATCATTTTCCATTTAATCACAACAGTTCGAGGTGGTACGGTGCATGAAGATTAAACAACACCCGTGGCCAGTCAAGTTGAAAGTATAAACTCACTGTTTTGAAAACAGGCCCACACGGCCTGAGGTTTTTGAAAACAGTTTACAAAGTCCTTTTTCTTTTGCTTTCTAGTTGGTTTGTTTAGAAAACGGCCGACCGGGAATAATAAAGGAAACGGTAATGCGTAAAGGAAATGAAAGTACTCAACATCCACACGACCCCACGAGGGTATCGAGAACCACATAATAACCTACAGTTCCAAATGAAATGCAGAGCAAGGTAAATAAAACAGCATACTAGGGCCCCCTCGGCCCGACTGCTACCACCTCGGCCTCACCGTCGCCTACCTCTACCCCCTGGAGGTACCTGTCACAGAGTGGGTAGTCAGCGACACTATCATAAAAGAAGTACTAAAGCAGTAAAGTAGTACCAAACCATAAAGTAAGTCTAGCTGGAGCAACCACTCCTCTCAAACGGGTAACACCTGTAACACCTGTAATACCTGTAACACTTTTATCACCTTTACCCCTGTAACACCTTTAACACCTGACCTCATCGGGATCCAATCCCGACGGTCGCACCGCTCACACCTTTGTGCCTCAAACCCCACATCTACGGGGGCCCCACTACGTCACCTCGTGGGTAAACACGGGTCAGAGACCGCCTTTCCGGAAAAGAGCACCCTTTGCGGTGGCCAAACCGCGGATGCGCGTGTCGCACTCGAGCATAGTAACAAAACACGGGGTAATATAGTAAATCATAGAAGCCGTCAGTGTTAGTACAGGTCAACATAATATTTAACATCCTCCCCGGAACACTAACATTACTAAACCTCGGGAGAAAAACCCACCTTTATCGTTGTCGCGCTCCTGACCGACACTAGGCTCCTCTGCGTCTTGGTGGGTCCGCCCTGACCTCCACGCACCTGTGATACAGGAATTGGTAACTCAGGACTCCGTCAGGCTAAAAGGACTGGAACACCCGCACATGTGCGGCGCTGCCCGTATGGAGGTGCGGTGCCGCCGCCCGTGCGTGGAAATGCCCGCACGCGGCGGGTGCGGGCGCCGCTGCCCGCATGCGGCATTGCCCGCATGGAGGCGCGGCGCCGCCCGCGCGCGGAGTTGCCCGCGCGCGGGCGGGTGCGGGCGCCGCCCGCACGCGGCGCTGGCCGCGTGCGGGTGCGGGCGCCGCCGCCCGCGCGCGGAGTTGCCCGCGCGGGCGGGTGCGGGCGCCGCCCGCACGCGGCGCTGGCCGCGCGCGGGTGCGGGCGCCGCCGCCCGCGCGCGGAGTTGCCCGCGCGGGCGGGTGCGGGCGCCGCCGCCCGCACGCGGAGTTACCCGCGCGCGGGCGGGTGCGGGCGCCGCCCGCACGCGGCGCTGGCCGCGTGCGGGTGCGGGCGCCGCCGCCCGCGCGCGGAGTTGCCCGCGCGCGGGCGGTGCGGGCGCCGCCCGCACGCGGCGCTGGCCGCGTGCGGGTGCGGGCGCCGCCGCCCGCGCGCGGAGTTGCCCGCGCGCGGGCGGGTGCGGCGCCGCCCGCGCGCGGAGTTGCCCGCGCGCGTGCGGGTGCGGCGCCCCGCACGCGGCGCTGGCCGCGTGCGGTGCGGGCGCCGCCGCCCGCATGCGGTGCTGCCGCATGCGGGCGCATGCGGCGCCGCCCGCATGCGGGCCGCCCGCATGCGGCGCCGCCCGCATGCGGCGCCGCCCGCATGCGGCGTTGCCCGCATGCGAGCGCCGCCCGCACGCGGCGCTTCCCGCAAGCGCGGCTCCGCGTGCGCCGGCTCCGGTGGTGTTGCCGACCCTTCTTCTTCCCTCTTCCAAGAAGGGACCAAGAATTGCTAAATACAACCTTAACTTAAGCTCACCTTGGTTTCGTCGGCTAGGGTTGATCTAGGGGATGATCGTCCTGTTCTTGGGTGAAAGGTATGCCGGCGATCTTCCTTCTCCTCACCCACTCCGCCTTGCTTCTCCTCTCGATCGATTGGGGAAAGGGTACGCTCGGTTGGGAAACTGGAAGTTTGGGGAATTGGGTTTCCTTTTTTTTTTTTTTTCGTTCCTTTGGGGTTTTGTACGCAGGGGAAGTTAAGGGGAGTTGCCGGTAGTTGGGGGAAGTTAGGGCGGTTAGTGGGAAGTCGTGGGGGGAAAAGTGGTGGGGAGTTGGGAGCGGTTCGGGGGGAGTCGACGGGAAAACGCGGGAGCGGTTAGGAAGCGGGAGCGGTTAGAAATGGGAATTAACCAAATTTAAATCAACGCGGGTAATTAATACGGGTACGAACCGGGGTCCGGTCCGCCTCAAAAACCGTGCTGGTTGCCTGAATCGTTAGCCAACTTCCGGAATTTATTCTGGAAGCACCCGGCGTCGGAATTCAAAACCGATTGCACCGCCGTTCTCCGTTTCGCGAGCTTTATTAACTAAAAATACCCGCGAGTCCCGACGGTCTGACCGGGAACAAGAAATTATGGATCACCCTCCGGGTCTAATTGGAAATAAATAAAACCAAAAGTGGACCCAAGCAATTATTTTAAACCAGCGGTTACTACATCACTCACCTCTTAAAACGAGTTTCGTCCTCGAAACTCATTCCTGGTTCTCGGTGAAGAGATGGGGGTAACCCTCCCTCATCTTCGATTCCAGCTCCCACGTCGCCTCCCGCTCCTCGTGGTTGTTCCAGAGCACTTTCACGTAGGGGATGACTCGGTTTCGAAGTGTCTTGCTTTCTCTTGCTAGGATCCGCACCGGGGTTTCCTCGAAGCTTAGGTCCTCCTTTAGTTCGAGCGTCGAGACGTCCAGGACATGCGACGGGTCGGGAAGGTATTTCTTAAGCATCGAAACGTGGAACACGTCGTGAATCCGATCGAGGTTCGGTGGTAGGGCAAGGCGATAGGCCACTGGGCCAATCCGTTCCAGGATCTCGAATGGCCCCACAAACCGCGGGCTCAGTTTGCCTTTTAACCCGAATCGCTTGATTCCCCTCGACGGCGAGACCCGCAAAAACACGTGTTCCCCCACCTGGAATTCTAAGTCGCGGCGTCTCCGATCCGCATAGCTCTTTTGTCGACTCTGGGCGGTTAGTAAGCGCTGTCTGATGAGGCGCACCTTCTCTTCTGTTTCCTCCACCAAATCGGGTCCCAAAAATTTCCGTTCTCCCAAGTCGTCCCAACAGATCGGGGATCGGCAGCGTCTCCCGTATAAGGCTTCGTAGGGTGCCATCTGAATGCTGGCCTGGTAACTATTGTTGTAAGCAAATTCTACAAGTGGCAGGTAACGCTCCCAACCGATTCCCCAATCAAGTACACAGGCCCGAAGCAGGTCCTCTAGCGTCTGTATCACTCGCTCTGACTGCCCGTCTGTCTGAGGGTGGAAGGCTGTGCTGAACTGCAACTTAGTCCCTAAGGCTCGTTGCAGACTCTGCCAAAACTTTGAGACGAAACGCGTGTCTCTGTCTGATGTGATCGATGCCGGTACTCCATGTAATCTCACAATCTCGCTGAGGTAGACTTGGGCCAACCGCTCTCTGGTCCAAGTTGTGTGAATCGGCAGGAAGTGCGCTGACTTGGTTAGCCGGTCCACCACGACCCATATTGTGTCATGTCCTTGTTGTGAGCGCGGAAATCCGGTGACAAAGTCCATGGTGATATGATCCCATTTCCACTCCGGTATCGGTAAGGGTTGTAACTTTCCCGCCGGCCGTTGATGTTCCGCCTTTATCTGTTGGCACACCAAGCAATGAGCTACATATCGAGTCACATCTCCCTTCATCTTGGGCCACCAGAAGGTCTGTTTGAGGTCCTTGTACATCTTTGTGCCTCCTGGATGCGCTGCGTAAGGGGCGCTGTGTGCCTCATATAGAATTTCCTTCTTCAATTCCGGGGTATCCGGCACGCAGATCCGTCCGCGAAATCGTAGAGTGCCGTCGCCTTCCACCGAAAAATCTCCTTCCCGATCCAGTGAGATCTTGTCTCTTACGAGCTGTAAATACGAGTCCGCCTGCTGCCCCTCTCGTATCTTCTCGAGTAGGGTTGGCTTGACCACCAAAGTTAGAAGTTGCGCAACCGTGCCTGCTGGCACTACTTCCAACCCTAGTCGTGAGAATTCTGCGATCAAATTGTTCTGCTCAGTTATCGCACCTGCTGATTCCCCTTCCGGTCGCCCCTTCCTGCTCAAAGCGTCCGCTACCACGTTTGCTTTCCCAGGGTGGTATTGAATTGTTAGGTCGTAATCCTTCAGTAACTCAAGCCACCGCCTCTGCCGCAGGTTTAGTTCCTTTTGGGTGAACAGGTATTTAAGACTCTGGTGATCTGAGAAGATGTTACAATGAACACCAAAGAGATAGTGTCTCCATAACTTCAGGACGAAGACCACCGCAGCCAGCTCCAAGTCGTGTGTTGGGTAATTTCTCTCATAGTCTTTTAGTTGCCTAGACGCATAGGCTATCACCTTCCCCTGCTGCATTAAAACACCCCCAAGGCCGATTCTCGAAGCGTCGCAGTACACTTCATAGTCCTCTCCGGGGGTTGGTAGTACAAGAATTGGTGCATTGGTTAACCTTCTTTTGAGTTCTTCAAAGCTTTCTTGGCATTTGGTCGTCCACACAAACTTTTCTCCTTTCTTGGTCAACCGGTTTAAAGGGGCCGCAATCTTCGAGAAACCCTCGACAAAACGTCTATAATACCCTGCCAGCCCCAAGAAACTGCGGATCTCTGTCACCGTCGTGGGCGGCTGCCAATCGATCACCGATTCCACCTTCTTGGGGTCCACGGCGATTCCCTTCGCCGAGATCACATGCCCCAGGAACCCCACTTCGCGTAGCCAGAATTCACACTTTTTGAGCTTCGCGAACAGCTTCTGCTCCCTGAGGGTTTGGAGAATTGTTCGTAAATGGTCCTTGTGCTCCTCATCGGTGGATGAATAGATTAGTATGTCATCGATGAAGACCACCACGAACCGGTCAAGAAACGGTCTGAAGATCCGGTTCATCATGTCCATAAAGACCGCGGGAGCGTTCGTAAGTCCAAATGGCATGACCGTAAACTCGTAATGGCCATACCGGGTCCGGAATGCGGTCTTCGGAATGTCCTCGTTCCGAACCCGGAGCTGGTGGTAGCCTGACTGCAGATCAATCTTTGAGAAGACCGTCGCTCCTCGTAGTTGGTCGAAGAGGTCGTCGATTCTGGGCAGAGGGTACTTGTTTTTCACCGTGACCTTGTTTATTCCTCTGTAGTCAATGCAGAGTCGCAGGCTTCCATCTTTCTTCCGTACGAAGAGCACCGGTGCGCCCCAGGGTGACACACTCGGCCTGATAAACCCTTTGTCCAAAAGGTCCTCCAGTTGCGCCTTCAACTCCTTCAACTCCGTGAAGGCCATTCGGTAGGGCGCCTTTGTTATAGGTTGAGTACCGGGCAAGAGTTCAATGGGAAATACCACCTCTCGTTCAGGGGGTATCCCGGGCAGCTCCCTCGGAAAAACATCGGGAAAGTCCCCTACCACTGGGATGTCTGAAGGTGTCGTCGAGGGTCGGGTAACCAGATCCACCGATGCTAAGTAGGCCACACACCCACCCTCTACCAGACTCCTGGCTCGAGCCGCTGAGATGACCGCCGGGAAGGAGGTGCTCTTACACGCCAGGTACGCATTCTTAGGGAAACTTGGCTCTTGTAATTGCACCATCCGCTTCTCGCAGTCAATAAGCACTTGGTACCTTGAGAGCCAGTCCATGCCCAGAACAACGTCATACTCCTTCAGGGGAATCACCACTAAATCCCAAGGGCAATGCAGTCGCCCCAGCTTAATCGGGCAGGTGGCCACTAAACTAGTCGCCTCTAGTGTCCCACCCGCTGTCTGGACTGTCAAACAGTTTTGGAGAGGTGTTTCCTCGAGGTCGTGTGAGAATACGTAATCGCGGGAAATGAACGAGTGCGTTGCTCCAGTATCAAAGAGGGTTCTAGAACGAAAATTTGAAACAGAAGTTATACCTGCGAGTACGTCAGCCGGCGGGTCCGATTCCTGGCGGCCCATGGAATAAATTCGCCCACCCGGTTGAGGCTGCCTATCCTCTTCGCGCCGCGTAGCCGGGGTCCTAGAGGTCGACCCCATAGGAGCTTTCCCCGCCCCGTGAGTTGTGGTGAAGGCGTGGAAGCGGCGGAGGAGGCTGATCCCACGACAAGGGGGCAGCTGCGGCGGAAGTGCCCCTGCTTGCCGCAACGGAAGCAATGGTCGCCTCTCTGGGGACACTCCAACACTCGGTGCGCTCCCCCGCAGATCACACAAGGCCTGTCTCTTGGCCTCGGCTCTCCCGTAGGTGCGCTCCGTGCTCCCGACGGTGTCCTCCACCGTTTGGGGGGTCGGCTCCCTGCAGTTGGTCCCCCCCCGTAGCTCTGCTGCTGCCGCTTCCTATCTTCATGATGTGCCGAGGCCTCCCTCCTAGCACGGGTAACGGCGAACCCACGCTCTACAACAGTGGCCCGATCGACCACTTTCTGGAACGTATGCAAGTCAGCGGCCTGAACCACCTGGAATATATCACTTCGCAACCCATCCACGAACAGTTGCGCCTTGTGGGGTTCGTCCCTTATGACAAAAGGGACGCAATTTGCCAAGCGCACGAATTCGCGCTGATACTCCATAACCGTCTTGCTCCCTTGCTGAATGTGGTTTAGGTCGTCCTCCAGTTTCTTCTTGACGCTATTGGTGAAGAAGGCCCCAAACAATTCCTGTTTGAACGTCGTCCATGATAGAAGCACGGTGCCCGTGGTGGGGTCAGGGCGCACCGTCTTCCACCATAGACGAGCGTTACCCTCCAAAAAGTGAACTGCCAGGGGGACGCGCTCGGGGTCCTCGATGAGTAAGTCCTCGAACAACTTTTCCATCGATCCCACCCATTTTTCGACGACCCAGGGATCAGTCGTCTCCCCCTCGAACGTGGGCGGTTCGAATTTCATAAAATCCGCCAGGTTGGCCCTCACTCGTTCCCGTTCCGTTCGCGTAACCATCCCTCCCCCAGCGGTGGCGGCGGCCGCGGAGGTACTCCCGCCGAGGGTC
The DNA here is from genome assembly GCA_029168755.2 of Tillandsia fasciculata. Lineage (NCBI taxonomy): Eukaryota > Viridiplantae > Streptophyta > Magnoliopsida > Poales > Bromeliaceae > Tillandsia > Tillandsia fasciculata. Next base: position 6,945,034 of record CM054951.1, on the reverse strand, counting down.
CCCGGCGCCGGCCCTGCGGGCGCTGTTGCAGGTGCTGCCGTCGGCGCCGTGGTCTGGGTAGGTGCTAGTCCGGCCGTTGCTGCCGGTAGAGGGGCTGCCCCTACCCCAGCCCCGGTCGCTTGCGGTGCTGTGGCCGGTGAAATCGGTCCCTGTGGAGGGGCAGGAGTGACTGGTGGCTGTTGCGTCAGTTGACGCACATGTTCCGTAAGGATCGTCAACTGCCCCGCCATCTCCCTCAATTGTTGCCGCAGGAGCTGGTTTTCTGCAGCCGCTGGTGTCGTCGCATCCGCCCCTACATCCTCTGCCGATGCTCTGGTTCGGACCATTGTCTGTACAGACACACCACCCAGACTTAGCACTCAACTCCGCTAGAAAGAACCACCGTAATATCAAGAAGGAAAAGAAAACGTTATCTACTAATCCCCTCCCCGATCTCTCACGTCCTAACCCTTAAACCCTGCATATTTCATTTATTCGTAGTTAAGTGTGATGTCTCGGTGGATGTTGTGCCGTCACTGTTGTGATTTAAGCAAAGTCTCTGATACCATCTTAATCTGTCACGCCCCGGGGGTTTTAATTTTTGCGGAAACGGTACACGAAGGTAAGCGTAAGGTGCGTACAAAATTTTTTTCTTTAAAACCTCCTTCCCCGGCGCGTGCCCAGACCCGCCACATATACAGATTTACTCGAAAATCGGGCAGAGTCTCCTCTGTATATGCACGGCGTCGCGGCTATTACCACCGTCAAACACAAGCAATCATTTTCCATTTAATCACAACAGTTCGAGGTGGTACGGTGCATGAAGATTAAACAACACCCGTGGCCAGTCAAGTTGAAAGTATAAACTCACTGTTTTGAAAACAGGCCCACACGGCCTGAGGTTTTTGAAAACAGTTTACAAAGTCCTTTTTCTTTTGCTTTCTAGTTGGTTTGTTTAGAAAACGGCCGACCGGGAATAATAAAGGAAACGGTAATGCGTAAAGGAAATGAAAGTACTCAACATCCACACGACCCCACGAGGGTATCGAGAACCACATAATAACCTACAGTTCCAAATGAAATGCAGAGCAAGGTAAATAAAACAGCATACTAGGGCCCCCTCGGCCCGACTGCTACCACCTCGGCCTCACCGTCGCCTACCTCTACCCCCTGGAGGTACCTGTCACAGAGTGGGTAGTCAGCGACACTATCATAAAAGAAGTACTAAAGCAGTAAAGTAGTACCAAACCATAAAGTAAGTCTAGCTGGAGCAACCACTCCTCTCAAACGGGTAACACCTGTAACACCTGTAATACCTGTAACACTTTTATCACCTTTACCCCTGTAACACCTTTAACACCTGACCTCATCGGGATCCAATCCCGACGGTCGCACCGCTCACACCTTTGTGCCTCAAACCCCACATCTACGGGGGCCCCACTACGTCACCTCGTGGGTAAACACGGGTCAGAGACCGCCTTTCCGGAAAAGAGCACCCTTTGCGGTGGCCAAACCGCGGATGCGCGTGTCGCACTCGAGCATAGTAACAAAACACGGGGTAATATAGTAAATCATAGAAGCCGTCAGTGTTAGTACAGGTTAACATAATATTTAACATCCTCCCCAACACTAACATTACTAAACCTCGGAGAAAAACCCACCTTTATCGTTGTCGCGCTCCTGACCGACACTAGGCTCCTCTGCGTCTTGGTGGGTCCGCCCTGACCTACACGCACCTGTGATACAGGAATTGGTAACTCAGGACTCCGTCAGGCTAAAAGGACTGGAACACCCGCACATGTGCGGCGCTGCCCGTATGGAGGTGCGGTGCCGCCGCCCGTGCGTGGAAATGCCCGCACGCGGCGGGTGCGGGCGCCGCTGCCCGCATGCGGCATTGCCCGCATGGAGGCGCGGCGCCGCCCGCGCGCGGAGTTGCCCGCGCGCGGCCGGTGCGGCGCCGCCCGCACGCGCGCGGCGCTGCCGGCGTGCGGGTGCGGGCGCCCGCCGCCCGCGTGGCCGGCGGTGCGGGCGCCGCCCGCACGCGGCGCTGGCCGCGGCGCGGGTCGGGCGCCGCCGCCCGCGCGCGGAGCGGGCGCCGCGCGCGGGCGGGTGGGGCGGGCGCGCCGCCGCCCGCGCGCGGGGTTGCCCGCGCGCGGGCGGGTGCGGGCGCGCGGCCGCGCGGCGCTGGCCGCGTGCGGGTGCGGGCGCCGCCGCCCTCCCGCGGAGCAGCGCGGCGCGGCGCGCCCGCGCGCGGGCGGGTGCGGGCGCCGCCGCCCGCGCGCTGCGAGTTGCCCGCGCGCGGGCGGGTTGCGGCGCGCCCGCCGCACGCGGCGCTGTCCGCGTGCGGGTGCGGCGCCGCCGCCCGCATGCGGTGCTGTCCGCATGCGGGCGCATGCGGCGCCGCCCGCATGCGGCGCCGCCCGCATGCGAGCGCCGCCCGCACGCGGCGCTTCCCGCAAGCGCGGCTCCGCGTGCGCCGGCTCCGGTGGTGTTGCCGACCCTTCTTCTTCCCTCTTCCAAGAAGGGACCAAGAATTGCTAAATACAACCTTAACTTAAGCTCACCTTGGTTTCGTCGGCTAGGGTTGATCTAGGGGATGATCGTCCTGTTCTTGGGTGAAAGGTATGCCGGCGATCTTCCTTCTCCTCACCCACTCCGCCTTGCTTCTCCTCTCGATCGATTGGGGAAAGGGTACGCTCGGTTGGGAAACTGGAAGTTTGGGGAATTGGGTTTCCTTTTTTTTTTTTTTTTTCGTTCCTTTGGGGTTTTGTACGCAGGGGAAGTTAAGGGGAGTTGCCGGTAGTTGGGGGAAGTTAGGGCGGTTAGTGGGAAGTCGTGGGGGAAAAGTGGTGGGGAGTTGGGAGCGGTTCGGGGGGAGTCGACGGGAAAACGCGGGAGCGGTTAGGAAGCGGGAGCGGTTAGAAATGGGAATTAACCAAATTTAAATCAACGCGGGTAATTAATACGGGTACGAACCGGGGTCCGGTCCGCCTCAAAAAACCGTGCTGGTTGCCTGAATCGTTAGCCAACTTCCGGAATTTATTCTGGAAGCACCCGACGTCGGAATTCAAATCCGATTGCACCGCCATTCTCCGTTTCGCGAGCTTTATTAACTAAAAATACCCGCGAGTCCCGACGGTCTGACCGGGAACAAGAAATTATGGATCACCCTCCGGGTCTAATTGGAAATAAATAAAACCAAAGGTGGGCCCAAGTAATTATTTTAAACCAGCGGTTACTACAACTAGCAGCCGCCGACTACAGTGACGGAGATCCGCAGTTTCTTAGGCCTGGAAGGTTATTACAGACTCTTCGTCGAGGGTTTCTCGAAGATTGCTGCCCCTCTGAATCAGTTGACCAGAAAAGGAGAAAAATTTGTGTGGACGGCTCAATGCCAGGAGAGCTTCGAAGACTCAAGAAAAGGCTAACCAGGGCACCAGTACTTGTACTACCGACACCCGGAAGGATTACGAAGTATACTGCGACGCATCACGGATCGGCCTTGGGGGTGTACTGATGCAACAAGTGAAGGCAATAGCCTATGCTTCCAGGCAACTGAAGGAATATAAAAAGAACTACCCGACACATGATCTAGAGCTAGCCGCACTTGTTTTTGTTTTAAAGCTTTGGAGGCACTACCTCTTTGGAGTCCACTGTGATGTATTCTCGGACCACCAAAGTCTTAAATACCTGTTCACCCCAGAAGGAATTAAATTTTGTGGCAAAGACGGTGGTTAGAGTTGCTGAAAGATTACGATCTATCGATTCAATCCCACCCCGAGAAGGCAAATGTGGTAGCAGACGCTTTGAGCAGGAGGGGCAATTGGAAGGGACGTCAGTAGGCGCGATCACTGAACAGGACAGCTTGATTGCGGAGTTCTCACGATTGAGGTTGGAGGTGGTACCAGCGGGAACGGTCGCGCGACTTTTGACCTTGATAGTCAAGCCTACGTTGTTCGAGAAAATCCGGGAGGGGCAACAGACCAATTCTCACTTAGAGCTCGTCCGAGACAGGATTTCCCCGAACCAGGAGAGCGATTTTTTCGGTGGGGGACGACGGCACCCTACATTTCCATGGGCGGATTTGCGTGCCCGATTCGTCGGAATTGAAGGAAGAGATCTTGTCAGAGGCACACCGCGCCCCCTATGCGGCGCATCTGCGAGGCACGAAGATGTACAGGGACCTCAAGCAGACCTTCTGGTGGCCTAAACTGAAGGGGGATGTGACACGACACGTAGCTCACTGTCTAGTCTGTCAGCAGATAAAGGCCGAACAACCAGCGACCAACTGAAAAGCTGCAACCCCTATACCTGTACCAGAGTGGAAGTGGGATCGGATTACCATAGATTTTTGTCATCGGATTCCCCACGTTCGCAACAGGGGCATGACGCAGTCTGGTCATAGTGGACCGGTTACCCAAGTCAGCCCATTTTCTGCCTATTCATACGACCTGGACCCGAGATCGATAGCTTAAACCTACATCAGCGAGATCGTGAGGTTGCACGGGGTGCCAGCATCGATCACATCCGATAGGGACAAACGCGATTCGTCTCGAACTTTTGGCGAGAGTCTACAACGGGCTCTGGAGACCAAACTGCAGTTTAGCACAGCCTTCCAACCCCCAGACGGACGGACAATCCGGCGGGTGATACAGATTCTCGAGACATGCTTCACGCCTGTGTGCTTGATTTGGGAGACGAATGGTCACGCTACCTACCCCTCGTGGAATTCGCCTACAACAACAGCTACCAGGCCAGCATACAGATGGCGCCATATGAAGCCTTATATGGGAGACGTTGTCGATCTCCGATCTGTTGGGACGATTTAGGGGAAAGAAGTTCTTGGGACCACTTGGTAGAAGAGACTGAAGAGAAGGTACGCCTCATCAGACAGCGTTTACTGGACCGCCCAAAGTCGACAAAAGAGCTACGCAGACCAAAGGTTGCCGCGACTTGAGTTTCAAGTGGGGGAGCACGTTGTTACTACGAGTCTCACCATCCAAAGGAATTAAGCGGTTGGGCTGAGGGCAAGTTGAGCCCAAACACGGTTTGTGGGACCATTTGAGATCTTGGAGCGCATCGGCCCGTTGGCTTACCGCCTATCCCACCGCCAAACCTCGACCGAATCCATGATGTGTTCCACGTTTCAATACTCCGGAAATACCTCCCTGACCCATCGCATGTATTAGACGGCACTACTCCGAACTTAAAGAGGACCTGAGCATCGAGGAAAACACCTGTCACGCCCCGGGGGTAACCAGAACCCGGGCCCGCCAACAGATCCGCCGTGTACACAGAATTTTCCATGTACACGAAGCGCTGGTAACCTGCTCAGATAGATAATATACAATAGAAGAGCATAACAGAGCTGAACTAATAGAACTAACAGTAATCTCAGACTGAAATAAACTGTAAACTGAAATAAAAGTACAATATACTCCCAGCTCACCATAAATAATACAACCAGCTGGCCACAGCCAGACCCAAAAGTAAACTACTATAGTCTGAGATACAAAAGGGGAGTACAGTAATAGTCTAGCTAAACTCTCGCTCGGGGTAGACGATCTAGCTAGTCGGCGATCCTCTTACCTCGATCTGCCGCTGAAGGCCCAGCAGCTCCCACAGTCGACTCTGCAAAACAAAGGGGGAAAAGAACAAGAAACAACAATGGGGGTGAGAACTACTAGATAAACCAGTAGCCTCCCCTAGTGGGTAAAACCTCTGATGCTGACGCACCCACTAGGAATAAAGAGGCAAAAAGGAAAGAACAGTGGTATGCAATAAAGACTGCTGAAAAGAAACTACCACTACTATGCCTCTAAATGCAGTGCCAAAAGATGACTGTATAGATGCAACTATAAAGCTGACTGCCCAAAGAAACCCAATCAGAGGGCCAGGAAATACTGGCACTGCCTGCTCTGTCATCACTCACAACTCACCAACTGACCGGCACCCATCACGGTCTAAAAGCCTACTCCGGAGTGGCACTCGAGGGGAGCGACCCACACGAGTAAAGTATCTCTGTATCAATCATCTCTGTAACCGATGTCTCACAATAGCAGGACTGGATCATGACCATGATCAAAGTGGGAATACTCCATCCACTAATGCAACCCCGATCCCCAATCTGGTGTGATAATAACACCCGGTCAACCGCCCAAAATCCGCGGTTACCGCTGAACCCATAGACCCCAATCTGATAAGGTAAAAACATCTGGTCAACCGCCTAACATCCGCGGTTGCCACTATGCCCCACAATCCCCTAAGACATGTCCAAACTGTCCCAGCAATACTATCTCCAAAATCCCGATCAGACTCGAGCATCATGCATCGATAGAGAAGAATAACAATAACACATGTTTTCTCCTAAGTCAAATCCCATAATATAGTGCTGCAATAAAATAGTGGCCTAACTAGTTGTCCAATGAGCATGCAAGTGTTCTCTTTTAAAAACATTTAGAAAGGAACTATTTTAAAAATATTGTTGGGTTACTAAATTGCATGCGGTTCACGATATAGCAATTGTCCAATTTCCTTGTCCCAGATTTATCACATAGAAGCTACTAAATTAATTTAGGGGCCAAATGCAATAGGTTCATATACCACAAGTTATCTATCACATGTATAATTGGGAACTCTTTTATTCCTAGTGTGCAAATCAACAAAGAGGGATACGCAACCACCCACCTCGAAAAGCGTGTACAATGCACCCAGAAAATACCCGCTGTCCTCTGAACACACCGTCAGCTGCAACAATGTCCTACAACATCACACAAGTGTACACGGTGTAAATATAACAGTTTCCAAACACACATTTGCTGTTTTAAAATCAGCACGCAAAACGAGGAATTATCACCTCTGTCCCGAGCTCCTAAAATCCCAGAAAAATCACGGTTGCGTTCCTCGCGAAAAATCGCCCAAAATCGACTCTTGAATCGCCCCGATCCGATATTCCTACGCGGAGAAATAATTCGTCGAAGTTGCCGCTGTCCAAAAATCCAAACAGCAAAATGGGGTGTCAAATCACCTCGGGAATCGTGCCAAAGAATCGGAATCCGGAGAAACCATCAACACGAAAAACGAAGCCCTACCTCTTAGGAACACACTGGCGAAGAAATCGTCGAAATCGGACTCCTGTACTGCGCAGGGGACTCCTCGGACTGAAATGCGACGATAACGGGCCGAAATGGGGGAAAACCGAGGCACACTGTAAAATCCGGAACGCCGCTGTCGATCTTCCCAAAAATCTGGGAACGCACCACGAGGTAGAAAAATGTGAGAGGAAAACTTCTCTAAGACCTCTCTCCCTCATTCTCTCTCTATCTCTCGGAAAAAGCACAAGAAGAGGGGAGGGGGGCCTATTTATAGGCCCAAAAACAATTGGGAAAATTCCCACTGTGTCCCCACTTTCGGGCGCAGTGGGCCCATTTCGGGCTGCTACAGTGCGGCCCGGCCCAGGATTTCCGGGCGGCTACAGTGCGGCCCAGCCCAACCCGGCCGCACACGGGATCCGCCGCGTCCGACCGCCCGTCCGACCCGGCCCAGGGCCCGCCACGTGTCCGCCAAACAGGCGGCAGCCGTGCGGGCCCACGGGGGCGCCACGTGTCCCCCTGCGGGGCGGCGGGGTGGGTGGCGCCCGCCAATGGCGGGGCGCCACGTGGCCCCGCCCGACACCGCGGCCGGCGGGCGCCGCCGCCACGTGCGCCCGCGTGCGCCCACGTGCGCGTACGGCCGCCGCGCGTGCGCCCCGCGCACATGCGCCGCCAACCCGGGGCCGCCACGTGGCGCGCCCCGGTGCACCGTGCACCGCGCCCCACCCCGCGCCTGCCCGGCCTGCCCGCGCTGCCCGCGCACCCTCCCGTGCGCCGCGCGCCCTGGACCGGACCAACCGGTGCCTGCCACGTGGCCCGCCGGTGCACCGTGCACCGGCGGCCCGTTCCGTGGACCGAGAGCCGTGCGCCGGCCCAATAAGAGGCGCCACGTGTCCCGGCCGGTCCACAGATCCCCCCATGCACCATTTTGCGCAGAAAACTTCCGGGGGTCCGTTTTTGGGCATCCGGACTCCAAATTAAATAAGTAAATAGCCGTTTTCAAGCGTTTTTCCGCGCTGAATCCAAATACGGCCTCCGTTTAGCCTGATTCCACTCCTAAAATTCGGCAAAGTCAGCCGAAGGTCAGGCTTGCTTCCAAATCCACTCTAAGTCCAAACAACACATCCCTTTGACATGTTGGGGCCCAACACACCAACACTAGGTGTTCCACACCCCAAACAGGGGAAAACACAGGGGAAAAACTGGGACACTACATCCTCCCCCACTAACAAAAGTTTCGTCCTCGAAACTAAAATCATACCTCAATCCAGAGCCTCGAACAAGTAGGGGTAGGCGTCCATCATCTCTGACTCGGCTCCCACGTCGCCTCGCGCTCATCATGATTGCTCCAAAGGATCTTCACATAGGGGATGGTCCGATTGCGCAATTCTTTCACCTCCCGATCAAGAATCCGCACTGGGCGCTCCTCATATCTCAAATCCTCGCTGATCTCGAGGGGTGCAAAGTCGATGACGTGCGACGGGTCGAAGACGTACCTCCTCAGTGTGGAAACATGGAAAACATCGTGGACACCAGCCAGTCTCGGGGGAAGTGCAAGTCGATAAGCAACAGGCCCGATACGCTCCAACACCTCGAATGGTCCAATGTATCGGGGGCTGAGTTTCCCGCGAATGCCGAACCTCCTGATCCCCTTGGACGGCGAGACTTTCAGAAATACATGATCTCCAACCTGAAACTCTAAGTCTCGTCGCCGAACATCAGCATAGCTCCTCTGTCGGCTCTGAGCGGTCTGAAGATGCTGTCGAATCACCCGGACCTTCTCCTCTGCCTCTAGCAGTATATCTGGCCCCAAGGTCCGTCTCTCGCCTACGTCACTCCAATAAAGTGGTGATCGGCACTTGCGTCCATACAACGCTTCAAACGGAGCCATCTGTATGCTCGCTTGAAAGCTGTTGTTGTACGCAAACTCAACCAAGGATAAGTGCCGAATCCAACCTCCGCCGAAATCCAAGACGCAAGCCCTCAGCATGTCCTCCAAGATCTGTATGGTCCGCTCTGACTGCCCATCAGTCTGAGGATGAAAAGCTGTACTGAATCTGAGCTGAGTCCCCATCGCAGTCTGCAAACTCCCCCAAAAACGCGAGGCAAACCTCGGATCTCTATCTGACACAATGGAGGCGGGTACTCCATGCAATCTCACAATCTCATCAAGGTATAACTGGGCTAGTCGATCGAGTGGCCAAGTAGTCTGCATAGGCAAAAAGTGCGCTGACTTGGTAAGTCGATCCACCACTACCCAGATAGCATCTGCTCCGCCCTGTGCCCTCGGCAATCCGACCACGAAATCCATGGTAATGTGGTCCCATTTCCACTCAGGGATTGGGAGACTTTGTAACTTGCCAGCTGGCACTCGATGCTCAGCTTTTACTTGCTGACAAGTCAAACACTGGGCCACAAATCTCCCGACATCCCTCTTCATGCCATTCCACCAAAAATGTGCCTTGAGGTCCTTATACATCTTAGTCCCCCCAGGATGAAGGGTATAAGGTGTATAATGGGCCTCTCTCAATATCTGCTCTCTGATCTCAGCATCCACTGGCACACATGCTCGGTCCCTGTACCTCAGTACTCCCGCAGCATCCACTGTAAAGTCCCCTGACTGATCACTCGGAAGCTGATCTCGAATCCTGGTCAAGTGGGGGTCCTCACTCTGTTTCTCCCTGATCCTGTCCAGCAGAGTGGGCTGCACGACTAATGACGTCAGTCTAGCAGAGACCCCAGGGGACACCACCTCTATCTCGAGCCGTCTCATCTCCTCCAATAGGGGCGCCTGGTCTGTGATCAACATAGACAAACTCTGTACTGCTCTCCGGCTCAATGCATCAGCGACCACGTTAGCCTTGCCTGGGTGGTAAAGGATGTCCACATCATAATCCTTTAATAGCTCTAACCACCTGCGCTGCCTCAAATTCAGCTCCTTCTGTGTGAACAGATACTTTAAGCTCTTGTGGTCGGTGTAGATCTCACAATGCTCCCCGTACAGGTAATGGCGCCAAAGCTTCAGTGCAAACACCACGGCAGCGAGCTCTAAGTCGTGGGTAGGGTAATTCTTCTCGTAATCCTTGAGCTGTCTCGATGCATAAGCAATTACCCTCCCATCCTGCATCAACACGCAACCCAGTCCACTGTGCGATGCGTCACTGTAGATCACATATCCTTTCCCCATAACAGGGAGGGAAAGGATAGGAGCAGTCATCAGTCTGTCCTTCAGCTCCTCGAAGCTCTTCTGGCAGTCCTCACTCCAGATAAACTTAACCCCTTTACGCGTCAACCGAGTGAGGGGTGTGGAAAGCTTCGCAAAGCCTTCCACAAACCGACGATAATAACCAGCTAATCCCATGAAGCTGCGCACCTCTGATACAGTCGTCGGTCGGGGCCAATCACGAACTGCCTCAATCTTCGCCGGGTCTACAGCTACACCGGCGGCGGAAATCACATGGCCCAAGAAAGCTACCTCCCGAAGCCAAAACTCGCACTTCACCAGCTTGGCATACAACTTCTTCTCCCGTAGAAGTTGTAGCACAGTCCTCAAGTGCTCCTCATGCTCGGCCTCGCTTCGGGAGTAAATCAGGATATCATCAATGAACACCACCACAAATCGATCCAGAAATGGCCGAAATATCCTGTTCATCAAGTCCATAAAGGCGGCAGGGGCATTAGTCAATCCAAACGGCATAACTGTAAACTCATAATGCCCGTACCGTGATCTGAAAGCAGTCTTAGGAATATCCTCGGCCTTCACCTTTAATTGGTGGTAACCAGACTGTAGATCAATCTTGGAAAAGACACAAGACCCTTGCAGCTGATCAAAGAGATCGTCGATGCGCGGCAGAGGGTACTTGTTCTTGATGGTCACTTTATTCAGCTCCCTATAGTCCACACACAGTCTAAGTGACCCATCCTTCTTCTTCACGAATAGCACCGGCGCTCCCCAGGGCGACACACTGGGTCTAATGAAACCCTTATCCATCAAGTCTTGCAACTGTGCTTTAAGCTCTCGCAGCTCAGCCGGTGCCATCCGGTAAGGAGCCTTAGAGATTGGCGCAGTTCCTGGAACTACGTCAATCACAAACTCAATCTCTCTGTCGGGCGGCATACTAGTCAGCTCAGGTGGAAACACATCCGGGAACTCGCGGACGATAGGGATATCCCCGAGTCCCGGTGCCGCCGTAGGCCCCTCAACAACACTAGCCAAAAAGGCTACACATCCTCGGTGAATCATCCGTCTCGCTCGGGAAGTCGAAACCATAGAGGCAAAGAAAGCGCTCTGACATCCCCGGTACACCAACACCTCCTGGCCTGGCTCTCTAAAAGTGACAGTCCTCTCGGCACAGTCAATAGTCGCAAAATACCGAGCCAGCCAGTCCATCCCGAGAATCACATCAAAATCCTGCAGCTGTCTCAAGACCAACAGGTCTGCTGGCATAATCCAGGACTCGATCTGCATCGGGCAGGACCAACAACACTCCTCCACGTGCAAAGTGTGATCGGGAATCTGTACCTCTCGTGCACGTGGCAAAAGTCCTACCTCTAACCCATGTAATGATGCAAAAGATCTACTAATGAAAGAATGCGATGCTCCAGTATCAAATAAGGTGCGAGTCCTAATGCCAGAAAGTAAAGTGATACCTGCCACCACATGGTCTGCTGCTGAAGAATCCTCTACCTGTGCAGCATACACTCGCCCACTCTGAGCTGGAGGGCGATAATCTGTGGAATGGGAAGAAGATGGCCTGCTCGCTGGAGCATAAGGCCGCTGAGCCGTCGACCGCTGCTGCGATGATGCTGGGGCAGATGCTGAAGAAGGGGCGGCTGAGGTCGAAAAGGGGCACGCAGCTCGAATGTGCCCTGGCTGTCCACATCCGTAGCAACGACCCCACCGCTGGTCGCAGGTGCCGGGGAAGTGCGGACCTCCACAGAAAATACAACTGCTGGGAGCCCGTGTCTGTCGGGACTGCTGCTGCTGAGACTGTCGCTGTCGCTGTGGCTGCCGCTGAGATCCGCGCTGCGACGACTGCGATCTCTGCTGCTGCTGCTGCTGCTGCTGGGGCCTCTGGGATCCACCAGGCCCTCGCCGCTCCGAACGCCCACGGCCCTGAAACTGAGGCGGTGGCGGTCGGGGCGGCCTCCAAGTACTGGCCTGTCCCCCCTCATCCTGGGCTGGTCGCTTTCTGTCGGAGCTCTGAGCGACCGCGGCCCTCTGTCTGGCCACCACCTGATCACCTCTCTCCACCCACTGTGCATGCTCTGCGGCTGCATCCAGAGTCTGAAATCTCTGAGCATGCACCAGGGTGTAAATCTCTGGACGAAGGCCTCCCTCGAACATCTCAACCTGGTGCGGCCCGTCACGAGCGACGAAGGGCACGCAGTTCAACAACTCCATGAACTCCTGGAAATAGGCATGGGCCGATCGCTCGCCCTGCTGCAGGTTCTTCAAGTCGTCCTCCAACTTCTTCTTCACACTGGTCGAAAAATAGGTGTCCAGCACCAACCGTCGGAACTCCTCCCAGGGCAGCTGCCGAGAAATCCGGAACTCCGGTGGCTCCACCCGCTGCCACCAAAAATCAGCATCCCCGTCCAAACAGTGCACCGCCATGTGCACTCGATACTTCGGGTCGATGAAGAAGTCCCGAAAAAGCTTCTCCATCGCAGAAAGCCATTTCCCAACAGCCGAGGGCGGAGCATCCCGCCCTGAGAATCTAGGTGGTCCCCGCTTAACAAACTGGGCGAGTTTGTCAGCAAAATCCCGCTCCTCCTCCGCAGTCAAAGGCTGAATAGCTCCAGGAGCCCCGCTACTCGAAGATGGCGCTGACGGCACAAAAGGTGCAACAGGAGGCACAAAGGCCTCAGGAACAGCTGGGGGTGGTGTCTCTCTCTGCGCGAGCAGCTGATCAATCCTCTGCTGCTGCTGACGATGGCTCTCCGCCAATTGGGCCATCATGGCCCGCAACTCACCAATCTCAGTGGATCCCGTCTGCTCCGGCTCAACAGGGGGTGTAGGGGCACCCAGAGCGGGAATCCGACGTCGGGGAGGCATCCTGCCACAAGAAACCACGAATCAGTAACATAACCCCACACGACCCAATCTAGCGAAAGTCAAAGACATCCCCCTATTTCTGCGACTTTATGTTGTCTGCAGCCAACATAACGGTCCACCAGAAATTGGGTATGTCGATCCCTCTTCACTCACTGGAAGAGTCCAATAAATAAATCAACGACTTTCGCAAAGTGTCACGCCTCTCACGCCCTATCATCCTAGGGTCTGCCAAAAGCCTAGGGTTTCCTAAGTCCCAACTGACCTATCCCTAAGCTCTGATACCAACTTAATCTGTCACGCCCCGGGTGTAAACCAGAACCCGGGCCCGCCAACAGATCCGCCGTGTACACAGAATTTTCCATGTACACGAAGCGCTGGTAACCTGCTCAGATAGATAATATACAATAAAAGAGCATAACAGAGCTGAACTAATAGAACTAACAGTAATCTCAGACTGAAATAAACTGTAAACTGAAATAAAAGTACAATATACTCCCAGCTCACCATAAATAATACAACCAGCTGGCCACAGCCAGACCCAAAAGTAAACTACTATAGTCTGAGATACAAAAGGGGAGTACAGTAATAGTCTAGCTAAACTCTCGCTCGGGGTAGACGATCTAGCTAGTCGGCGATCCTCTTACCTCGATCTGCCGCTGAAGGCCCAGCAGCTCCCACAGTCGACTCTGCAAAACAAAGGGGGAAAAGAACAAGAAACAACAATGGGGGTGAGAACTACTAGATAAACCAGTAGCCTCCCCTAGTGGGTAAAACCTCTGATGCTGACGCACCCACTAGGAATAAAGAGGCAAAAAGGAAAGAACAGTGGTATGCAATAAAGACTGCTGAAAAGAAACTACCACTACTATGCCTCTAAATGCAGTGCCAAAAGATGACTGTATAGATGCAACTATAAAGCTGACTGCCCAAAGAAACCCAATCAGAGGGCCAGGAAATACTGGCACTGCCTGCTCTGTCATCACTCACAACTCACCAACTGACCGGCACCCATCACGGTCTAAAAGCCTACTCCGGAGTGGCACTCGAGGGGAGCGACCCACACGAGTAAAGTATCTCTGTATCAATCATCTCTGTAACCGATGTCTCACAATAGCAGGACTGGATCATGACCATGATCAAAGTGGGAATACTCCATCCACTAATGCAACCCCGATCCCCAATCTGGTGTGATAATAACACCCGGTCAACCGCCCAAAATCCGCGGTTACCGCTGAACCCATAGACCCCAATCTGATAAGGTAAAAACATCTGGTCAACCGCCTAACATCCGCGGTTGCCACTATGCCCCACAATCCCCTAAGACATGTCCAAACTGTCCCAAGCAATACTATCTCCAAAATCCCGATCAGACTCGAGCATCATGCATCGATAGAGAAGAATAACAATAACAGATGTTTTCTCCTAAGTCAAATCCCATAATATCGTGCTGCAATAAAATAGTGGCTTAACTAGTTGTCCAATGAGCATGCAAGTGTTCTCTTTTAAAAACATTTAGAAAGGAACTATTTTAAAAATATTGTTGGGTTACTAAATTGCATGCGGTTCACGATATAGCAATTGTCCAATTTTCTTGTCCCAGATTTATCACATAGAAGCTACTAAATTAATTTAGGGGCCAAATGCAATAGGTTCATATACCACAAGTTATCTATCACATGTATAATTGGGAACTCTTTTATTCCTAGTGTGCAAATCAACAAAGAGGGATACGCAACCACCCACCTCGAAAAGCGTGTACAATGTACCCAGAAAATACCCGCTGTCCTCTAAACACACCGTCAGCTGCAACAATGTCCTACAACATCACACAAGTGTACACGGTGTAAATATAACAATTTCCAAACACACATTTGCTGTTTTAAAATCAGCACGCAAAACGAGGAATTTTCACCTCTGTCCCGAGCTCCTAAAATCCCAGAAAAATCACGGTTGCGTTCCTCGCGAAAAATCACCCAAAATCGACTCTTGAATCGCCTCGATCCGATATTCCTACGCGGAGAAATAATTCGTCGAAGTCGCCGCTGTCCAAAAATCCAAACAGCAAAATGGGGTGTCAAATCACCTCGGGAATCGTGCCAAGAATCGGAATCCAGAGAAACCATCAACACGAAAAACGAAGCCCTACCTCTTAGGAACACACTGGCGAAGAAATCGTCGAAATCGGACTCCTGTACTGCGCAGGGGACTCCTCGGACTGAAATGCGACGATAACGGGCCGAAATGGGGGAAAACCGAGGCACACTGTAAAATCCGGAACGCCGCTGTCGATCTTCCCAAAAATCTGGGAACGCACCACGAGGTAGAAAAATGTGAGAGGAAAAACTTCTCTTAAAGACTCTCTCCCTGGTTCTCTCTCTATCTCTCGGAAAAAGCCCAAGAAGAGGGGAGGGAGGCCTATTTATAGGCCCAAAAACAATTGGGAAAATTCCCCTGTGTCCCCACTTTCGGGCGCAGTGGGCCCACTTTCGGGCTGCTACAGTGCGGCCCGGCCCAAGGATTTCCGGGCGGCTACAGTGCGGCCCAGCCCAACCCGGGCCGCACACGGGATCCAGCCGCCGTCCGACCGCCCGTCCAACCCGCCCAGGCCCGCCACGTGTCCGCCAAACAGGCGGCAGCCGTGCGGGCCCACGGGGGCGCCACGTGTCCCCCTGCGGGGCGGCGGGTGGGTGGCGCCCGCCAATGGCGGGGCGCCACGTGGCCCCGCCCGACCCGCGCCGCGGCCGGCGGGCGCCGCCGCCGCCGTGCGCCCCTGCGCGCCGTGCGCGTACGGCCGGCCGCGCGCATGCGCCCCGCGCACATGCGCCGCCAACCCGGGGCCGCCACGTGGCGCGCCCCGGTGCACCGTGCACCGCGCCCCACCCCGCGCCTGCCCGGCCTGCCCGCGCACCCTCCCGTGCGCCGCGCGCCCTGGACCGGACCAACCGGTGCCTGCCACGTGGCCCGCCGGTGCACCGTGCACCGGCGGCCCTTCCGTGGACCGAGAGCCGTGCGCCGGCCCAATAAAGGCGCCACGTGTCCCGGCCGGTCCACAGATCCCCCCGTGCACCATTTTGCGCAGAAAACTTCCGGGGGTCCGTTTTTGGGCATCCGGACTCCAAATTAAATAAGTAAATAGCCGTTTTCAAGCGTTTTTCCGCGCTGAATCCAAATACGGCCTCCGTTTAGCCTGATTCCACTCCTAAAATTCGGCAAAGTCAGCCGAAGGTCAGGCTTGCTTCCAAATCCACTCTAAGTCCAAACAACACATCCCTTTGACATGTTGGGGCCCAACACACCAACACTAGGTGTTCCACACCCCAAACAGGGAAAAACACAGGGGAAAAACTGGGACACTACAACACCGGTACGGATCTTAGCAAAGGAGAGTAAAACGCTGCGTAACCGAACAATCCCCTACTGAAGTGCTTTGAGTAACCATGAAGAGCGTGAAAGCGACTTGGGAACTGGAGGTAAAAATTAGGAGTGCTTACCCTGCACCTTTTCAACCGCGACCCAGGATTAAGTTTCGGAGAGGAAACTTGTTTTTAAGAGATGAGTGATGTAGTAACCGCCTTTTTATTTTATTTCAGAAATTTATTATTTATTTACCTCTTTTAGTGGTCCGGCGGGGGGGTTAATAATTCGATTTTTCTGGGAAGACCGTCGGGGCTCGCGGGTATTTTTAGGTGTTAGAGCTCGCGAAACGGGAAACGGTGGCATGATCGGATTTGAATTCCGACCCCGGGATCTCCCAGAATAAATTTCTGAAGGTTACTAGCAATTCCGGGTGCATCAAAAGGCGTGCGAGCGATCGGCACATTTTTCGAGGTAAATTGGATCCCTGGTTCGCACCCGATCGACTAAGTCTTGAGTTTGGGGATTAGGGCTCATTCCCACTTCTCATCGTTTTGGTTCGTGTGTTAGGGTTTTCTGAGGAGTGCGGGAGAAACCCCAATTCTCCTATTTTCTCCCCACCATCTGACGTTTGGCGTGAGGAACCGTGACGACGAGAACGGGATGATCCTCCTTCCTCGCGACGAGAACGAGGACGATCCTCCTTCCTCCTCCCTAATCGGCGAAACCAAGGTGTGTGGTTATCTTCCTTTTTCGGTTCTTCGTTATTTTTCCTTACTGCGAGAGGAGGAGGGGTTCACGGTTCGGCCGCCGCCACCGCCGCCGCGGGGCACCGAACGCGCGCGGAGGGGGGGGGAGCCACCCGCAAGCAGGGCACCCGCGCGGGCTTGGCGCCGCGCAGGGCCGCCCGTGCCTGCGGGCAGCACGCCCGCGCGAGCCGGGCGCGCGCAGGGCGCCCGCAGGCGGGGCTCCGCGCGGGGTCTGGCACCGCGCGGGGCCGCCCGCGCATGCGGGCAGTGCGCCCGCGCGGGGCCGCCCGCAGGTAGGGCGCCCGCGCGGGGTCGGGCGCCGCGCTGGGCCGCCCGCGCATGTGGGCAGCGCACCCGCGCGGGCAGCGCGCCGCGCGGATCTGGCGCCGCGCGGGGCCATGCGCGCATGCGGGCAGCGCGCTCGCGCAGGGACGTCGGCACCTTTTTTTCCCGAACCGGGACGCCGCCGCCACCGCCGTATCCGAAGGCCGCGTTCCGCAACTGACCCGGGGACGGTCTCTCTCTTCTTATTCCTTTGTGTTTTTCGTGGGTACTGACTTCTCCTCGGGGAATGTGTGGTTCGAGAGCGCGCCAAGATGCGGAGGAACCGAGCGTTGACCGTTGCGCGAAAAAGGTGGGTTTTCGTTCTGAATTTAGTGTGGGGTTTTCGAAACTGTAAATATTTTGAATTACTCGTCTAACTGTGCTAATATTTGGAAATCTTTTGGTTCGTTACTATCGGTTTTTGTCGTGGTACTTAGTTACGATGCTCGAGGCTGCAGCAACGCGCACCCGCGGTTTGGCCACCGCAAGGGTGCGCTTTTCCCGATAAAGTGGTCTATGACCCGTGTACCCCACGAGGGGATGTAGTGGGGGCCCTCCCTGGGCGAGGGGGGCTAGAGGCGCCAAGGTGTGAGCGGTGCGACCCGTCGAGGTAGGCGCCTGGCGTGGTTTACCGACGTAGTTGTTCGGTGGTGTACCGATGTGTTTTGCTCGTGGTGTAGGTACTCAGTGGGATTGCCGGGACAGATGTCCGGATTAGGTATGCAGGGGTCGTGTTTTGCCCGTTGGGATGGCGGTTGCTCGGTGGTTCTCACGGTCTGCTTATTACTTTTCCTACATCCTTTTTATATCTTGTGTCGCTGACTTCCCACTCCGTGACAGGTTCCTTCAGTGAGAGCTAGGGCGACGTGAGGCCGTGGCAGGAGCTTTTGGGTCCTTCGATGCCATAGACTTGTATTTACTCCCTTTTTGCATTTCATTTCCTATTAGTAGGCTACTGTGTGGTTTTTCGATACCCTCGTGGGGTCGGTGTGGATGTTGGGATACTTTTCTCTTAGTTATGTGATTGGTCGGCTTATTCTTCTCCCTTGTTGCCGTTTTTCGAACTACCAAAGAAAAGAAAAAAAAAACAAGGCATTGCGAAAACTGTTTTCAAAATCTCGGTGTCGTGTGGGCACCATTTTAAAAACCCTGTGGATTTATGAATTGCGAAAATTGCTTTTAAAAAATCTAGTGTCGTGTGGCACCGATTTCAAAACCTTGTGGATTTATGAATTTCGAAAATTATTTTAGAAACCTGGGTGCCGTGTGGGCACCGCTTTCAAAACTTGTGGATTTATCCTTTCAACTCAATCGCCTTGAGAATTCTTAGTCTTGTATGTTCCTGTTAGCAACTATTATGATTGAATGAATGAATGATTGAATGATTGTAATACTGCGACGCCGTGCATATACAGAGGAGACTCTGCCCGTTTGCGGGGTGAATCTGTGTATGCGCGGGTTTTGGGCGCGCACCCGGGGAAAGGACTTTCAAAAAAAAAAGGTATACCCAAATTCATACTTTCCGTTGGTAGTCTTCCGCTTAATGAAACCCCCGGGGTGTGACACTTTGGCTAATTTGAGGTCCTGAACAGATGCTCACCTTAGATTATAAATGGTTGAGTGAAGATTTAAAAAATGCAAGGTGGGCTTATGTTATCTAAGTACATGATGGCCCGAAGTTTTACTCGGTTTTGCGCTGCTACCAAATGGTGAGCACGGTATCCAGCAAGTCGAGGGCCACCTGCTGGTGGGGTCAGTCGTTAAATAGCATTCAGAAATGAAATGCAAGTGGAAAATGTGTTAAAAAGCATGTAATTATGCAATTTTGTAAAATCCTAGGGTCTAAATGCAATTGTGACTTGCTTGCTGTTTTAGGCTGTGTGCCCATGATATCTAAACCTTCGTTGGAGATTCGACGGCTTTCATTGAGCGGGAATTGGATTTCAAACCGTAAATCGGCAAAATTATCGATTTATCGCGTTAATTACTCAATTCGAGAAATTGTGGTGATTAATTTGTGATGCCAAATATCCGTGGTTGTTCTCAATGCTGTTCCAGAGCCCATGATTTTAGTTCCTCGTTTGCAACTTCCGGAGCCAAAATGGGCCTCCCGAAAGTGTTTTTAGTGGTTATGGCCCTGCCGTGCACAGGATTACCCAGAGTCTGGTGTTAGAGCCTAAATGTCTTAAGTTGGATATTTTTGCACGGCACGTGAAGTTTCACGAGTTTTGGTTACTGTTTAGCACAAATAGTCATAGTGGATCTATCCGCGAATTTTCGAAAATTCCCGGAAGAGTCCGAGACTTAAGCAAAGTT